>OX235276.1:46711844-47011644 GCA_944472155.2 Trichobilharzia szidati | reverse complement strand
TATGAAGAGTTAGTATTTTGGAACTATATACGCTGAAAATTTCTGTAATATATGTTCCCATATTGTCTGAAATAAAGCTTGATTATTATTAATGGCCAGTTCATTTCACAGGGGTAAAATAAAGTGCTAAAAAGCAAAGAGGAAGCACAAATGACACCGAGAGTTAAAACAACCCGTAATGACCCAAATAGCGTTCCACTCAGTCTTTAAATTCTAATGTACTTGATGTGATAAATACTCAGGAAGAACACAGAAGCGGCTGCCTATAACGACTGCTGAACACCTAACCAAGAGTTTATATCCTTGAGATCCAGGTAAGCCATAGCTCAGCTTCCGCCTGGTACAAAACGTTAGATCAACACATCAGATTATTTTAAGTTGATGATCCGACAAAACACTTCTGCATTAAATGCTGAAAGTGTTAAGCCTGAATTGCGTTCGGAAAGAGACTGCTGCTAACCTATTATGACCTTGATAAACATTAAATCTTCCATTTTAACTCATTAGAATTTTATTTCATATTGAATGACGTAGCTTGACATTCGTATTCATCTATTTTTTTACGAGTTTGCCCATGGATTGATATCAGTTAGAGAACTATTGAAAACCAGGACTGGAGGAATGGACAGCTCTTTCATCCCAGTTTGGGAATCATCGGAACTACGCACTCACTGCCAGGGTTCGAACCCAGGACCTTCCGGTTACAAGGCAAGCTAGCTCGTATACCATTCAGCCACTGGGACGTGATTCAATGGCCCATGAATTCTAACTTCTCCCAATTCGTGATGCATTTAGAGCGACTACCAACCAACATCGTCGCTGGGGAATCCAGATTTTCCAGATTCAGATTCCAGATTTCTAGTGAAAAGTCATGACCAGTGAGTTCCAACCAGTCAAGTGTGGGGATGGATGTCCCACCGATGATATTGGTTGGTGGTCGCGCTGCATCACAAATTGGTAGAAGTTAGAGTTCATGAGTTGGCCATTGAATCACGTCCCAGTGGCTGAATGGTATACGAGCTAGCTTGCCTTGTAACCGGAAGGTCCTGGGTTCGAACCCTGGCAGTGAGTGCGTACTGCCAATGATTCCCAAACTAGGATGAAACAGCTGTTCAGTCCTCCAGTGCTGGTTTTCAATATCAATCCATGGTCAAACTCGTAAAAACAAATCTAATCCTTACAAACCAACTCTTGAAAATTCATGTATTTTCTTGCTTTTTTCATTAATTATTTTGTTATTTACGACCTCTTTCGTTTTCAATGATTTAAATATCCCCATTAAGATAAATTTGGAGCACGATCTAAGCAAGTGAATATGTATTCTCGGTAAATTCTCATCAGGCTTTACAATCACATAACAAAATGTCAGTCACAGACATTTGAAACATTGTAGAGTAATAGAATCAAATATAATCGAGGGGGGTATAAGCAGAATAATTATAAATAAATTAAGAAATTAAGACTAAAATATGCAAATGTATGATATTGATAATAAAGTTAGCAGTACGAATAAAAAGAAGATAACTCTTAAAGTTATCTAGCGTCACCGGGATAACTATTCTAGGTCTGAATTGAAGGCTATGGGAGGTAAAGGGAATGAACAAACTTTTTCTAAACACAAAGATTAGGCTGAAAAATTGTCACAGCTACTGCCTCAGGTATGCCTAGCAATCGAAGGAGTACAAACTAGGGTAGCATCTCGTATATAATTGTAAAGGCGGGATTTTTATCACTCATTTACTCCATATCTAAAAGATGGACCAATATGGAATTCCTGATTGACTTTATGACCCCTTTACCAATCCACGCCGGACAGTGCTCAAGAGGGTGACAGTGGGCTTGCCGAGTCATCCCATCTATATAACTGTCTGTAGAGTAACAGTTAAATTTATAAATGCACACTGAGGTGGCCAGACTCGGTAGCTTATCCTTCACCTGCATTGGAATTATACAACGAATTTTTAATATAGTGTTGCAGCCAATAATGTTTAGATATTATTTTACAGAGTTTCAATGCCAGCAACTCTGTTTGTAAACACTTTGAAACGCTTCATATGACAGCGCAACCATCTGTACCTATGCATAAATTACCCTTAAATTGCAGAACATTATTTGCACTATATAATGTCTGTATTTTGTTGATAACTATTTATTCTAAGTTCCTCCATCATTTAAACTTCGTTTGCATTCTAGGTATCTTACTTCACTGTTATAAAATGGACCGGTTATTGAGTTAATGAGTTGCTTGTACGGCTTATTATTCAAATTATATGCAGCTGGTGATAACCCTATATGAAATAAAATGATTTCATTTTATCCACCCTCCCAAACACATTCTTACGTATATTGACTGAAAAAAGAACCAAGGATGCACTGAAGAGAACACTTCCCGCCAACAGGACTCATTCCTTTATACTAAATGGTATGTTCGTTAACTCAGTCAAAAGTAGATAAATATCCTGCTCATTTCAACTCCAACTGCACTTGTGAATTCATTAGAAGGACTGAGAGGAGAACATCTACTATATTTTCCGAGCAAATCCCTAAAAATCTCCTCATGAAAGGCAACAAATCATCCTCAAGTGCACTCGTCAGACTCCTAATTGACGAAAAACATACAGGAGAAATTAGTCGGGTTTTCAAAATAATCACTAAACAAACAAATACTGATTACTTCGCTTCTCAGCGGTTATTCTTATCAAAAGATTTCAACCCAGCCTTTGTGTACAGGAAGACAGCGTGTTAGAAACTCTCATTACCCTCGTAATTGTACTTGATTTATTGGTGTGTATCTCTGTTTGGTTCTGTTGAGAAACAGTTCACTTAATTTTTATTTTCATTTTCCTGAGTTGACGTCACTATTAGGTTCAAGTTCACAAACAAAGATGTATAGACAAAGAGATGGAGTGGCAATGGAGTCACCAGTGGGTCCTTTACTTGCAAACTGCTTCTTGGCAAGTTCGGAGAACAGTACTTTACGGCCTACTATCGACAGTTTCCATTTATACCAAAGATACATGGATGATACTTTCATCATATGTGACGACAATACCGACATCGAATTGATAATTAAAGAGTTCAACAGCTGCCATCATGCCATCAAGTTCACGTAGGAATCAGAGATCAACTCGGAATTCCATTTTTCGAGTGTTTTTCTAAAAAGGAGATCTGATGGTTCTCTACAAAGATAGGTCTACAGGAAACCAACATGGAATGGTCAGTGCACAAATTTCCATAGTTGGGTCCGTTTGAGAAGAAAGAGAAATCTGATCCACTCCTTATCCTGAAGAATAGGGAGGATAGGTTTCAGTGATACATTCGATGGGGAACTGGGTCAACTCAGACAAGTCATCATAGAGAATGGATATCCTCCAAGATTTATTGAGAAAAAACATGAAGTTAAGGGAAAAGCCTGAAAAAATCCAGACGGTGCCGAAGAAACCGCTATTTATAAGTGTTGAATTTAAGGGTGATACCGCAGCTGAGATCCTGATGAATCGCTTTTGCAGATCACTGAGGAAAACCTTCTTTATGGCTGAGATACGTATCAATTTCTACGGCTTACAAATGATCAATGGATATGTGAAAGAGAAACTGGCGCTTTGGGCCACCTCAATGTGTGTCTATAAATTCACTTGTTGGTGTGGAGCTAGTTATATTGGCCGCACAAAGCGCACACTTTCCAAACGCATCTGTGAATATTATCCGGCGTGGTTTGCAAAGGGACAATGCAAGGCAGTTACTAGCTCAATTCTCGAGCATTCGGTGAACTGAGGTCACACAGCTCCACCAGAGTCGTCTTTCAAGATCATCTACAAAGTGAAGCCAAATTATACAAAGGGCATCAGGTTTCGGCTTTTGTGTATGGCAGAGACGCTGGCAATTCGTCAATACAACCCTGAACTCTGTACACAGAAAAAGTTTGTCCGGTCTCTTATTCTACCTTGGTCTTAACCTCGTCACTAGTCGTTCCCTGTAAAAAAATTTTGATTTTTTCTTTTTAATTTTACTTTTAGTTAGCTTTTGCTTTAATAATTAATTCACTGTTATCACTCTCATATGCTCCTTCACATTTATACATTTCACACCCTCTTCACACTTGTTAAATTGACACTCAGATAACTTTATTCTGGCTCAGTAGCAATTTTAACCTTATCAAATTTCTAACTTTGTGCCGTTGAGTACCACGTAATTTACAACTATTAGTTTTCACTTCTAAAGCCACTTCTGAGTAATTATATCAATTATGTCACCCCCTTTTACTCAATAATAGACCACTATATATTTTTGGTAAGTATAAATACGACTGTACAGCCTCTGAAGACGATTTCGTCGATAAAGAAAATTTTCTTCGCTGAATTTGTTTTTTATTTTCTTCATGACTATTAGGTTTCCAAATTTGTTGAATTCTTCGTCTGTGTCATAATCTTACTTTTAATTTCCAGTCACACTACCATATCATAAACTTACTCTGTTGTTCGACATTGTACTCTATCTTTATTCAATCCATGTTTCTATACAAAATCTGAGCTCTTCTCCCATCCATCTTCTCTAATTATACTAAATGTATAGTTAGTCTTTTATTACTGAATAATTTGTCCGCTTACATCGTATTAGAATTAAAATTTAATTGGTGGATTGTGACTAGCAGTGAAATCCAGGATGCACATTTCGTCCTATTTGGGACTCGTTATCTGGACGTACCTGCGCATCCTGGATTCCACCGCTAGTCACCATCCATCAGTTCAATTCAAATTACATGCCCAGACATCATCGAAGCATGTGCACAAGAAGCCGACATGTCAACCTGAGACCGAGCACTTCGGTCCAATCAATCGACGGGAAAATCTAAAATTCAATTAAATATTGGAATTTTGTTGCACATACTTTCTATAACTCGACATCACTGTAAGAAAAGTATGTTCAAAACTTGTGTAAATTATATTTTGATATTGTTTAGAATGCACCCGGCTTAAAAGAAATCCCCGGAATCTGATGTCAGCTCGAGATTAAACTGGTAACCAACCAAATCCCTGTAAACTAACACTACAAAATACTCGTTTTTTTCTTTGTTCAAATTGGTGGAGAGAACCGGTTGTGTGATATTCTTATTGTGCTTTTCAAGCTTACCGAAGGGAATAATTGTATATTAATGGGTCAATATTTCACGCATCAATCAAATTATTGTAATTGATTGTGCCACTTAAATAAAAATGAAAACTCAAGTTTAAAATGTGAACTATTAATTGAATTTGATTGCTATCAGTATTGTTGTAAATATACCATCGTTTCCTGACAGCCAATATGCGCAAATTCCTGAGCATCTTCTCACGTATGAT
This sequence comes from Trichobilharzia szidati, assembly GCA_944472155.2. Classification (NCBI taxonomy): domain Eukaryota; kingdom Metazoa; phylum Platyhelminthes; class Trematoda; order Strigeidida; family Schistosomatidae; genus Trichobilharzia; species Trichobilharzia szidati. The sequence goes on along the minus strand of OX235276.1, from coordinate 47,006,305 downwards.
CAAGTATTATCCTAATGACGAGACTCAAAATCCTTACTATGCTTTATGCCACACCCGAGTTACACTTTATTATGCAAGATACTCAGCCTTCTATCAGGCATCGTGGGTCTGAACTCAGCTCCACCTACAATGACATGTACATTCACATAGTGTCGTCAGGTGTCACTAACCTTCGAATCAACCAGCGTGCGTACTTGTTGAATAACTTATAGATATTCTGTGTCAACGTATGCTAGGACGACCCGAACTTGATCTATATATATAAACCACTCATAGAGAAATGTAACTATTGATCGAAATGGGTAAATCATTTTTTAGGCCTGTATACTCTCTACTGAATATTTTCTGTCGTGTTTCTGTCTATATAACCACCTTCGTCATTGACCAACTCTTTCAACCCGACGTCATATCATTTCGGTGAAGTCAGACAGCTTTTTTACTAGTCTGAATTTCAAACAGCAGTCAGACAGATTAAATATAAAGCGTCATGGTTCCGCATAAGAAACTGAGACTAAGTCTTTTGTTCGCCTAACCAAACATTCGACTTCAACTTGTTAATTTAAATTATTTACTTCGAAAGATAGGGTTTGGTGAAAACTGTCTGTCTGTCTGTTTTCGACATAGAACTTTGCACATATGTGCAGCAGTTCGAGTCGCCACACTCCATGTAGCACACAAAGCAAGAGAAGAAAGTAGGAGAAATGCATATTAGCGACAGTAAACAGAGGTGTGAGACAAAGGTATAGTAATAACGAAGAACAAAACAGTTTCATTGGAAATCATAAGTCACGAGGAGTGGATTCTTCTGCGTTATTGAGAACGATTTTGAGCCATGTCACCAATTGTTCCCAACCATTGGTTTTTACGGTCCCGGGGACCTCAGCCAGGAAGTCTTCACCTTCCTACGTGGCTTAAACTAACTGTTATAGATTTCATTGACTGGTGCCATGTTTTCGTTTGACCGCCGCCAGCTCTTTTCCAGACTAACCCTATTTCAGCTAGCATTGCCCGTCGAGGAAGGCAATGGCTAAGCATATGTAACACATGTCCTAACCATCTCAGTGGACGTAATTTAACAGCCTCGTCGACTGATTTCCCCTCCTTCCCTAGCACTCGACGCCTAACCTCAATATTGCTCACCTTATTATATCACTTCACACGGGAGATAGAACGCAGACACCTATGATCAAAGACAGCTAATCCGCTCTCAATGGTCAGGTCTCACAGCCATAAAGGAGGATGGAGCGGACTGCTTAGCAGTACACACACCCTTTGGTCGATAGTCAGGTATCACGTCTACGCCAGAGACGGCATATGCAAAACTAGCCCTCTGTATCCGTGCTGAGATTTTGTCAGAGATCAACCCGTTTGGGCTGATGGTACTTCCCAAGTAAGTGGAGTGGTCACCGTGCTCTACCGCTGAGAACTAGCTGTCAAGTGATGAGATTGGGGACCATCTGACAGAATCTGAAAAGAGTGACTTTGAATCTTTCATTGGCTTTAAACAGTTGTATCCATTTAGAGAGATTTCATTCAATTTCCAGATACACAATTTTCAATTGAAGAGACTATAATCTGAAAACACTTTCGGCTTCTTTGGGAGACAACAAAATTACAGTAATATGTAGAATAAAAACAAAATTAATGTCCCTTACCTAGCAAATTCAATAGTCTATAATGTTGATGAACACGTTTCATGTCTTAATTATTTTTCCTAATACTCTAATTCTAAGACGCCTTATTGCAAATCAATTAATTATTTGAAAAAAACATCTGTAAGCTATATAGCAGAATTATGCATTCAATTAACTCCAGATTATTGACTCTTGATTGCGTTTTTATCTGACTGCAGAAAATAAAACAAGAAGCTTAGTTCAACAAACGTCAGTGGACTTCACTTTGATCCATTATAACTCAAAAAAGAATTTGTAAGGAGATGTCATATACGAATGATTGATATGGAAACTGGGAAACCGCTTAGGACAAACAGTAGAACGTGGCAGATAGGGAGAGAACTTGAAACATCAGGCGTAATTTACGACAGACCTGATCAGTGACGTACTCGGTTCCTTTGAGCTCAAAAAACTGAATTCCCTGAAACCCACATAATTCCGGTTAGGTACTTCAGCGAATTTGTAGTTTTTGGTTGAACACTAGTCAGTAACTAGTGTAATTGTGTGTTTCTAGTCCTATCTTCGGTGCAGACTGACTTCTATCAGTCAAGTTCATAATGTGGCCACCATGCCACAAGGTGACTCGCCATTAAGGTGCACTGTGGATTGTTGGCACTAGATGATTGGAGGCAATCGGCAGGAAGCCTTGGATCTAGGTTTCGTGCTAGTTGACACTCATCAGCGAGGTGTGTCTGCAGCCTCTAAGAAACTCATGTCTCTTCTGAGATTCGAACCTGTGTCACCCAGTGCTGTAGTCAGAGACGTTATCATTGAGCTATTTAGGCTCGCGACTGACCTCCTCCTGTAGGAGGTGCAGACTGAATATTAGCAGTCAAATTAGCAGGATCGACTAAACCATTCAAATAGGCGAAACGATTATTTGAAGTTTGGATCACTTAGACCTCATAAACAGCTACTAGCTAATATTGCTCGTATCAATCAAACGAATCACGCTATACTGTTTATTTTCCTAATGACCAGTCGTGATATCAGGCAGATCATGTATTATGAACTGGACATATCAATTTTTAAAAGGAAACCATAACAAATGCTCACTTTTAGTGGAATCATTTGCAATAGATTGATTTCTTTTCTTAAAAGCACTGGCCTATTTCTGAACACTCTGACGAATAACTGAACGAGAAGCCAGTTATTACTTTTCGAAGATTTAGTCTGTGTGAATTCTGTGTTTAAACATCTATATGAATAATTTTACGCTGAACTTTATGACCTTCATATCTGATTAAAACCTTGTTTCATATCAAGAACAATAGGGTGAACATTGTTGTATGTCTGTATGTGATCATATGTCTAATCATTGTTTATAAAATTCTATCAACTATCAAGGAAGGAAATAGTGACGGCGAAATCACTGAAAAACATCAAGATTCAATGAGTCAAATGTCAACAGAAATGAGCATTATGAGCCAGGAAATATTCACGAGCCTGTCTACTGCTATCTTGACAAGATGTATGTTCTGACAATAGGCAAAAACAATGAAAAGAAAGCTATTAGAAACATGAATTCTAAAGGAAAATAAACTAGAATAACTAGACTTTGCGTACGCTGCATAAAACGTTAAAAATATCTCATTTCACCTCACAGATGAATGAGAAATTGTTAAACAAAACTAGAGAGCCTGAAAAATCGTTCATGAGTGGTTCACAAACACTGAGATAAATCATGTCAGTAAGGTGGTGCATATCTCTAGTCTATGAAGTTTCTATGAGGAGTCGGACGGTGACATGGAGAAATTCAGATGGAGAGGAAACGACAAATTGAGGACACCAGAAATTAATAGTAGAGGGTCAAGGCAAAAGGAGATGTATTGCTGAAGCCCTAAATTGCAACCAGAACGAAAAATAATTATCATAATACTGCGAATCTTCTTCCAGATTGGAACACTCCTCGTTCTTTTATATACATTTAGTATCGCTTTACCATTCCGAATATTTTTCAAGGATTCTGTCATTACTTCAATGAATCTTGTCGGGTTCATCTTACTGCTCCACTTAAAATCAGTTAAAGCAACAGAGAAGATAGACACAGCAGGGAACTGAAGTGTTGTGTTGGAAGCATTCAAAATAATAAACAGAGTGGACACCCTTTGTCTTTTTCGTTTTACTGAATCTATCGCAAAAAAAGGTTGAATGAAACCTGACCTATACGTCCTAAAAGGATGCCTCATTGGACTTTAGTTACCTTGGCAACTTCCGTCTTAGTAACTCTTCGTTTTCTGGTTGCTTTCATATTAAACTTATTTTTTCTGAAACTCTGAGTTCTACTCACTGTATTACACTATCTTCTTTTTACTAGACATCCTACACTACAAACCAAATTTTGTTTTTTTTAAGTTTATGGGTTCTACTCACTCGATTTGATTATGTCTAGTCACGCAACTGTTACTGACATTTTAAAGTTATTTTTAATTTTGCAAATCCTAACAACAAATATATTTATTAAAATTTATCATCCTTTCGTTTTATTTCACCATGACGTTCTTACAGCAGTCCTTACTAGAGAACAAATTCCTGTTGATACTAACACCAAAAGTAGTAGCTTTGTTCTGTAAATACCGCATTCTCATGGAGTTTCATTCCAGGGTATTAACACCGTGTGTAGAATCTTCAAATAATATAACAGTCGATAATATATCATCACTGTTCCATCCAAAGTATGCTTCAGCGCTACTCCGCAATGTTCTTCCTCGATTTCTTTCGAAAAATTCCTAATGGTAGGTGGAAATTTGTTAGAAATTGTACTACAGTATAGATTGCGACTCATTTTGGTAATTAGAGAATTATAACAATTCGAAATCAAGTAAAAATGATTCACTAAGCTGGATAGAGAACTTATGTGGACCATGGATTTAAGCCGGTCGTTGTATATGGAAATTGCATTATAACTTGTTTTATTAAATATTATAGGGGGCACTCAGTCAGAGAGAACAGTCGAAATAACACAGATCCGTGTTGTTCTGCATTAGTGCCTGTTTTTTCTGCTTTCAAGTTGTAAAAATGGTTGTAAAAGCCTATTGCAGTAGGTCTTCGGAAGAATAAAACTGAACATTAGTAAAATATCCATAGCTTTCATGAGTGCAGACACTTCCAATACATATTGCCCAGTCTTCATTTATCGACACGAGTCACATGATAGATTTCAGGTAAAAGGATCTGACTTCTAGACTAACATCTAATGACTATACGACTCAGTGTTGTATCTTGGTTTCCAGGCACGCCGGTAGTTGAGTGGTAGAGTAACCGCCAGTCATGCACGTCATCCGAGGTTGAATCTCCGGCCACTAGTAAGACCGGTAAAGAGGAAAGGTTGGGCGTGATGCCAGTAGCCTCATGCCGTAAAGCATAAACACTACTGCTACTGAGACTTCAAAGCTTGGGTTTGAAAGCCTTTTTTCACTCCAAATGCAAAGGAATAAACGAATATCCACGGTTAACTGACTCTCTCTTACAATTGCTGCTTGGGTAATTTGCTAGCGTGTACTACGTAGTACATGTGTAAAGCACAAAGCCACCTTCGTCTACTCATTGCTTTGTGTCTAACTGAGAAGACAAACTTATTATGTAAACTTATATTTCAAGTATTTGTGTCTACTGATAGCAATAACTTTCACCCTGGTCTTAGGTTCCTTGCATATTGAGACTCAGAATAGTGTCTCTAAAACCTTGGTGAAACGAATGTCCTTCACCCGCCATCACTGACACTCGACCAATGTCATTCATTGCTGAAATGGCTACAGCACTTTCAGGATGCGATTCCAAGTATATAGAGGGGCATTGTCTCTGCCAAACTGGGAAATATGCATTGCTGATGGGTTTCAATAAGCACAAAACCTAACACCTGGGTTTCTGGTCAACTGACTACAACCGTTCGAATTTAATTCAGAATGCACTGATATATTGGTTCCTTCAACTCCAAAACTGCATTGTAAACTTAACTGTTAGAATTCAGTCATCACCCATGTCTACGAACATGACACCCAGCTATCACAGACTGAAGTAATGTTACTGTTGAAAAGTTTAGTTATCATCAAAAGGATTACTTTTAAAGGTTTAGCTTGCACGGATTTGTATGATTTCAAGTCTGGTCACGAACTTACCCCAGTTAGACAGCCACTAAAGACCAAAGAATACTGGACAGCTGTTTCGTCTGATTTTTGGACTCTTCAGCATCATACACTGATCACTCCCACAGAGGATCGAACTCAGGACCTTCAGGTTACGAAGGAAACCTGTTGACCATTCAGTCTGGGGAATGAAGTCCAAAGGCTACTGCATGAATTCTAGCTTCTGCAAATGCGCAATACGAAGAGCCTACTCTACCTCATGTCATTGGTGAGTATTTGTCCCCACACCGAGCTTAGTGTACTGCACTAGTCACAATGTCCGCCTGAGACTTCAGACTCACCAACAAGCTCACTATATAACCCGAAGGTCCAAGATTCCATCCATCTCAGTGGAGTCATGGACGGGTACTGCGGAAGAGTCTCAAACAAGGACTAAACAGCTGTCTAATACCCCCTGGTTTTCACTGCTTCTGTAACAAAGATAAGTTTTCAAACAAGCGTGATCAAAAGAATTTCTCTTAGACATTTAGAAATGATTAATTTCGACTAGAAATTATCCCTGCATTAATTGACTAAAATGTCAATATCATCAGCAGTAATCGAAAATATGAAAGTTCACTTTCACAACAGTCGTAGGTATAATACTTTTCTTAATCTGTTTTCGTTACAAATTCATGAGGTTAATCTACGCGTATCCGCACCTATGCACTCAGACATCTCTTTGTACAGAAGACAGTCGCATAATCAACTTGTTCCACCTACTTTGGTTTTTTTTTAAAATACAACATTCAATTCAGTTTCATCTAACTGTGTTTAATATTTGACAGGAGTTTTCTAGTTCCCAGACAGAAAATAACGAAGAAGAAACCAAACAAAGAAAACCGTCAATTAGTTCATAATTGGTTTTACTAAAGTAGATTTCTCTCACCCTACCCTGCTCTTCCTTTTGCTTTTTATCCTTTTTTGCTTTTTTACTAAATGCGATCATAAAATGATTGATGGTAGAGACGATTCTCTTGGCAGTGCTTAACACTGTCTTTTCAAATTAACTATTTATTTCTATGCTTTATCATAACATAATTAATCATTTTCTAATGATCTTTTTACGTTTGTAATATGTAACTCATAGTGAAGAATAGTGAAGCACTTTCCAGTTTGAATGACTTTCATTTATATCATGTTCAGTTTTTCATGTAACACACTACAAAGTTTTATATAAGTGACCAGTTGAAGGATTTCGCGTCTCCTTTGCTTGGTGCTGATTTGTTTTACATCCCCTGTGTTCTAAATGAGACATGTGGTTTCAAGTTTACAGGATTCAACAAAGATGGGGTTGTTTTCTTTACAGGATGGGGTTGTAAACATCACGTCCAGTATTCCCTTTTTTCCCGAGATTTCTATAAGCTAGTGATGAAGTAGCCAAGGTTTAGGAGTTCGTCCGTTAGCCAGGATTCGAACCATCAACCTCCAAGTGGTTGATAAACATTCTACCATTGAATTACCGATGCATTTAGTGCTTATTATCATAAATACGAAGAAGAATAAAAGATGGCAATTATTTGCAACTAGATAGGGTTTACGAGAGGCTTAGAAACAAAAATTACACAGGATTATAACGAATTATAGGTGTGTAGAAAATGGGCATGGAAACAAATTGAAATATTAATATTCACACCTCCAAACTTCTATCTCAAGTTGAAAATTATTGTTTCACTTTCGTTTCCATGCTCATTTTCTACACACCTATAATTCGTTCTAATCCTGTGTAATTTTTGCTTCTAAGCCTCTCGTAAACCCTATCCAGTTGAAAATTATTATCATAAAGGCATATTGGCAAACTCCATAATGGATAAGATTTTATTTTGATAAATCACACAGTGTAGTACAGTTACATTATATTATATTAATATATATTATATATATAATATATATTAATATAATATATATTATATTATATTAATATAACTGTACTACACTGTGTGATTTATCAAAATAAAATCTTATCCATTATGGAATTATACTCAACCACAGTGCCCAAGTTTTATACTTATATCAATATTGGCAAACTAGTGGAAATCACACACCCAACTAAACGTTCCATTCTAAATGATTTATAGATTTTGTGAGTAACTTTATTCTGTCACAATTGTTACTTTACAGAAATGTGTGGTAGTCAATTCACACTGACGTCTGGGTGGATTTTCTGAAGCTGCAGTGAGAAGCTGTGAATATTGGGGTCAGTCATATTCAGTTAAAGTGGATGATTGCAGAAAGCACTTGGTGGGGACAACGCTATATCACAAATTGACAAAGTTAGAATTCAAGCGTCCTTGAATTCCAACCCAAATGACTGAATGGTCAACGAGTTTGGTCTCGTAACCTGAAGCTGAAGGTCCCGGATTCGATGATCAGTAGTAGGGTTCAAGGGTATGCACTGATGAACAGTCTCACCAAAAATAAAATGAAGCGGCTGTTCAGTGCTGCCTAGTTTTCAATGATTCCTCTAACTGATGTTGATTCATGATAAAAATCTAACCATCTTAAAGTGATCTGAATTAATTGAATTTTAGATTTTCCCGTCTATTGATTGGACCGAAATGCTCGGTCTCAGGTTGACATGTCGGCTTCTTGAGCAGATGCTTCGACGATGTCTGGGTGGCTCTCGTGGCCCAAGTGGTTTAGTGGATAACGTTTTGGCGTCTGAAACTATGGGCACTGAGTTCGAGCCTCGGTGGGAACATCATCACTCACTGAGAAATGCAGGCACATCCAGATGACGAGTTCCAAATAGGACGAAACGCGCATTCTGGATTCCACTGCTAGTCACCATCCACTAATTAAATACTGATCTGACTTAGTTCACTATTTAGGAGTCTGGGGGTGACATGGAGGAGATCGTGCAAAAAGAGGATTGGCAGCTTGTGTGTAATTATGGAGCTAACTAAAAGGCAATTGAATAGAGTACAGTAAAATAGCAGTGTTCTGCTGAAGACCTATGTTTCATGAGGAACGCAATGGGAACAATAATGATAATAAGACTACGCCTTGAACTGTGAAGAAGAGGATTTATTTTCGCCAGCTGGATTCACTATGTGCAAAACCAAAGCTGAAAGAGACGCGACGGTTGACTATATATATATATATATATATATATATATGTATATATATATATGTATATATATATATGTATATATATATATATATAGAAAGAGAGAGAAAAACGGATTTGCAGGTTTAGAGTTGTTACGTCTACGCTATGTAGGTGAATTGAAGCACAAAGTAATGGTTGTTTCGACAGAGAAAGAAAGACTAGATTTGCAGTATAAAATGATATCATTCTATATCACAGGTTCTCATCATCTGCAAACTAGCTGAAATTACAATGGCATCGGGGATCGATCCCAGAACCTCCAGATTACAAAGCGACTCCGTTAACTATCCACATACTCGGGCATTATCCAACGTCTTATCAATTCCAGCTTCTGTTTATCAGCGTTTTCATAGCGTTACCACCAACCAGTGTCATTTCACCAGTTGACTATCACTTTAGCTTCCTCTCACAGACTAAGTAACTGCGACAAATTTATCTCAACTTGTATTAATGTGTATTCCCTGTTTCTGTTCTACAAAGCAAAGCAAGAAGCATTTTTTCATAGTGAATAAAATACAAACAACGCCAGTCACATTTCTAGATTGCCTGACATTCTTTCATTGGAAGTAGTGTGAAGTGAAGAGAAGGCAGTGAACTGCGCAGAAATCAGTAATCCAGAACAGAAAAACTCTGACTGATCAAATCCATCAATTGATTTCCCGCCTGATTTGATATTTACACATGATAGGAAAGATAATAGAAAGTAACACAAAAAATGTGAATTTTTGACTGATCGGTGGTGGAATGCTGAAGGAACAAAGATAGAAACAACGTGATAAGATAGAAGTGTATCTGCGTCAGTATGGTCGATTGTTAACGCTTTTTTATAATATCTTCAATCCACAGATTCAGATTTTCATGTGAACCATCTGCTAACATGCTTCTTGAGTAAAAAGACAGCTTTTTGTTCAGCGAAGAAATTTCTTTTCAACATCATTTTCAAGCTGTACAGTCGTATTTATATTACAGAAAAGGTCATTAAGTGGCACTAAATAATTGCTCAGTCAATATACATATACATGTGATAAGAATAACAATAATGTTATATGAATAATGAATGTTATGAATAATTAAAATGTTATAAGGGGTACAGTTGAAGTGGATAAATTACAAAATTATTAAAGATTGTTTTATAAGTGAATTGAAATCAAAAATGTTTTAAAAATGTCAAGTGTTGTCTAAAAATTGTAAAAAATTAGGAGTACGATTACGATAAGAATGAAGATGTTAAGTGAAGTGGAAAGAATTCAAGTGGTAAAATAAAATAAAGTAAAAACTAGAAAGAACATTACTATGACCAAGGTAAAGAAAGGGGTTTGACAAAACGTTTTTGAACACATAATTTAGGTTTCTGTTCATGTATAGCTAAAGCTTCGGCTATGCATAAGTGAAGAAAACGTAAACTTTTGAAGCGATTCGATTTTGCCATGTAGATAACTTTGAAAGATGAATCACGTGGGGCTAAATGACCTGACTCTAACAGGTGATCACAGATAGACGACTTCGCAGTTCTACGTTCGCCTTTCATTAACCAGACTAGATAGTGTTCAGCTACACGTTTTCGGAGATTACGCTTACAACGTCCAATATAAACAGCTCCACAAGAGCAGGTAAAAGAGTAAATACACATGGATGTGGACAAAAGCGGTAATCTATCCTTGACGCATTGTCTAATCATATTTCGGCTGGTAAAAACTAGTTGTAAGTCAGCTGCAGGAAAAGTAGGTTTAATACATTTAGATAAACGATTTTTAATCAATTCCGAAATGGTGTCACTTTTGAATGCAAGACTCATAAACAGTTTCTTCTTTGGTACTGTAATTTGTCTAGGGGCGGATTCTTTCTTGATGTTACGTTCGATAAACCTTGTAGTATAACCATTGTTAAGGAGATTGATCAAAGGTTATCCGGTTCACTATCGGTTGTCTCTGCAGAGCAGATTTTACGAATTATGGGGCATAAGGAATGAATAAGATTTCTCTTTCTCCCTAACGGTACCCAACTGTTGAAGTTAGTGTACTGCCCAGTGAATGTTGGCTTTCGGTAAATCGACCTTAGCAACGTACCATTCTCTCTGCTATCTAGCTTAATATCAAGGAAGTGAAACGAGGAATTCGACTTTTCTTCGACCGTGAAAAACAAAGACGGGTGAGAACCATTAAATATTCCAAGAAGTTATGCAGTTGAAGAGTTTTCGTCACATACAATGAAGGTGTCATCTATATATCTTCTATACATAAACAAACTTTCGATGGTTTCCTTTAGTGGGCCATTCTCTAAGCTAGCCATGAAGACGTCCGCTAAGAGCGGTCCTAAAGGAGACCCCATTGCAACTCACACATGCTTTTGCCTATTTACACAGTTGAGATCGATATTTATTAGTTTCATAAGCTGATGTCACACCTTGGTCTCACAAATCTGTCTTTTCTTTCAAACTTTTCATGGCTGTATCCCAAGCAGTCGATCCCCGTTTCATGTCTCAATAGCTGCATGAATCTTTTCTACACCAACGGCTCGATGGTAAAATGTCAACCAGTCACGCATGTGTTCCGAGTCTGGTTCTAAACCCCGCCCAGTTTACTAGCTGATTAAATATAAAGAAAAGAGGGAAACTTAGGTGTTAGGCTAGCTACCACACCTAGTGAAAACAACAGAAGAGCTGCTGAAAATTAAATGTTTGTGACCACATGCTCCACTTGGAACGCGATAAATTTGCAAATCCTACTTCAACAATTTAGGTTCTGTTGTGGTTTTGTTGGAGATAACAACTTCAGTGCTTCCTTGTGTAGTGTGTGTGTGTCCCACTTCGGACAGTATTTAGTGGCTTCATAAGCTGATATTACACCTTGGTCTGACCACTTCGTCTTTTCTTTCAACCTTATCACAGATGCCTGCTAAGCAGTCAATGCGGCTTCAGTGGTAGAATGCCCACCATTCAAGCAAGCAGTTCTGGTTCGATTCCCAACCGACGCACTCCTTAGCTTACTAACCGACAGTGAGACAGACAGAAGTGTGATATCTGGGCTGTTGGCGAGCTACTCTACTCCATGGATACAATATAACTGCCATGGAAACCTCTTCGCTTGCGGTGCTGTGTTGCACTCAATATATAAGGAATGGAAAAATCTTACTTCAACAATCTCGAATCTGTTGTGGGCTTTTGCCAAAGATAGCAACTCCAACAGTATCAATGTCTCCTTGCGTAGTAATTCATTTTCTTTATTTTATCCAGGTCAATATATCATCCAGTCTAGATTATATAAAATAAGTCAAAAGTAACTTGTTTCGTTCAAAAAAAACTAGATTTTAAAAATACACAAACGTACAAAAAAGTGCAAAATTTAACATTATGTTGTGCTACTTGACATACTTCTGCCTCTATAAACAGTATACACATATATAAGTACAAAAGAAGTTTAAAAAATACAAGATTATGTAACTTAACCAGAACGGAGATATCAGCGATAACCATGAAATATGGAAAAAGGAAAGATGGTAAACTTTGCGAGAAGGATGCCTTTAGGATCCTGAGAGAAAAAAGGATTATTGAAAATTTCAATAGTTGGTTCGTAAGGATTAGATTCGTTTTTACAAGTTTGACGACGGATTGATATCAGTTAGCGAACCATTGAAAATTAGCAGGGAGTACTGCACAGCTGTTTCATCCTAGTTTAGGAATCATCGGCAGAACGCACCCACTGGGGTTCGAACCCAGGACCTTCCGTTTACAAGGCAACCTAGTACACCATTCGGCCACTTGGACCCGATTCAATTGCCCATGGTGGCTAAATAGTATACGAGGTTGCCTTGTAACCTGAAGGTCCTGAGTTCGAACCCCAGTGGGGGCGTACTGCCGATGATTCCCAAATTATTGAAAATGTGATCTACTTTGAAGAATTCCAACTGATTTGTCACCTCTGAAATTCAGGTTTACAACTAATTGCTTCTTTTTTAGAGAACTATCAGTTTTAAAGTGATTCAGTTTAACTCAGCGTTCAAATTATTCCAAAAAATTTGCAACACCTGTAGCCCGATTACTTATGGTCATATGTGTGCATGTGACACTAGTCAATCTTTACAACACTTTAAAGAGATTAACGTCATATATAAAATCACGATTCCTATGGCTGTTTTATCCTGACTAGTTACACAGATGCATCTTAATAAATAAAGATAGTAAGCATTTTGATAGTATATTTCATGGTTAACTAATACCATTTAGAGAAACAAGGACACTGGATAGATGTTTCATCCCATCATCTAAGTTTAAAGCAGTGCACACCACTTATCCCTATAGCAAATGAACCCATGACTTTCAGATTACTATTCCATTCAGCAAACTAGTTGGAAGACAGTAGCTCAGGGATGCTAACTTCTCGAAGTTGAAATAATCTTTCTTCAATTCTTTAGCATTATATTGATATCTTCTCTTCCTCTGTACAGTTTATCGTCATATAAACTTACAGATGAAAACCAGCAGACTGGCAGAATAAACAGACAACGAAGGCAGAACCAGTAATGAACAAAGAGAAAACAGAGGTGATGAGGATGACTATCCAACAGCCCCAACAAGTATCACCAATCACTATAGGCGGAATAAATTTGAAAGAGGTTACTTCCTTCAATTATCTAGGAAGTATCCTTTCAAATACAGGCAGATGTCTCGGATGATCATGTCAGAACCAGAATCAGAAAGGTAGGACACACCTTCATCACTCTGAAATCAGCTAGGAAATCTTCTGTACTGAATATAATTCGGATTTTCAACACTATAGACAAGTCAGTCTGTTCTTCTACATGCGTCACGTTACAAAAATCATTTCTAACAGGCCACAATTAGTCTTGACTAGCTCCATACTGAAGATCAAATGGCTGCCCAGAAACAATTATCAAAACTAACTAATCGAGAACCCATTGCTCAACAAATATTCGGAAGAAAGTGGATATGGATCGGATACGCAGTGAGAAGACCATAGAATGACACTGAGCCCTAGGCCATCGCTCCAGTGGAATCTGAATGTGAAATGATGAATGGGTCGTTATAGGGTGACACAGATAATATCCTGTGAGGAGCAGCTGAGGGAGTATGGATAATCGTGGGGACTGCTGAATGGGATCGCATAGAATGAGACAAAGTGGGGATTTGCTGTTGAAGCCCTCTATCCCACTCGGAACCCAAGGGAACAATGACAACAAAATTGTTCTGTAATTATTTTTCCCCTTACTATGTAGTTTGACGAAAAAATTAGATGCATTATGGTACTAAACCCTAAGAATTCCACGCTGTATAAAAGGTGATGTTTAAAACAAAGCCGTTAATGTTAGGATTAGAATATATATATATATATATATATATATATATATATGGAGAGGAAGATTTACTTTCAAAAGGGCAACAAACTATCGCACACAAGCACAAATCCAGTATGCATGGCATAACTTAATGGTGGATACTGTTATAGACACAAAAATGGGGATTAGACTTAATGCCTACCTACTTAAAGAAATTAGTTTATATTGTTCAGCTTCCAATTTCCTCTAAAATAAAGGTTTAAATGTTGTTTTGTTTAATGGATATCAATTTAACATTTAACTATACGCAAATAATCTTGATATTTATAATGCAACAAATGAACAGGAGATATATGTATATATATACATAAATGTACATTGAATGTTGAAGTTTGCTTAAATCTAAACATTATCTCAATGAATCACACTTAAAACATGATAGACTATGATGCTACCGTGTGACTTTAGTCAAAACAGGCGCATGTGTAATTCTTTGTTTCTTTAAAGTGTAAATGCCTAAATTAATTATGTATTTCCATGATTGAACGATTCGGTTTTGCTTACTTACTTTGTACACGTGTGCTACAATGCATGCACCTGACACTGGTATACTTGCACCCAAGTTGCAGAGTTTAACTACTGTTTCAGGGTAATCTGCCTACATATTTGTTCTGTGGATCATTCGGCGTATATGTTGATAAATAATTTGGTCATGTATGTAAATCAATAAATAAACCTTATACTGCTTTGAACTTCAGCATCTTAGACGCATATTACGGCTATGCTTTCTACCAACTCAAATAATAACATCCTACATTCTTATGTCCAAGTTGTAGACACTTCAAAACTAGACAAAGACTGAACGCTGCTGTCAAAAAGACTTTTCATGCAGCTAATATCATAATAATAGAGAATGTAAAGCCAATATATCTATCTAAGCCCTTTGAACATACTAACAATGACGTCACATCCCAATGTATTTACCAATTTGAATGTACGTGTAGACACACCCACATAGGGAGGACTCATCGACCGTTGCAAGTAAGGGCTTCAGAGCATATTCCTAAATGGCTCCAGAAACAAATGGAATCTTCAGAACCTATTAACGGTTAGAACAGGAGACCTAGCTCCTCTATTGCCAGCCATATTATAGAGACAGGGCATAAAATTGACGTTAACACATCTTTTAAACCTATCTGTAAAACGTGTTTGGGGCGTATACTAAAGATTGTGGAAGCCCTAGCTGGCAATTAGGAAGTTTAAACCACCTGTATGCATTCAAAAACAATTCGTCATCACATTAAACCTTCCTTGGCAAATTTTGTTTTGATACCATAGCAGATGTACTGTTACCTGTGTTATTTGGTTTAGTGGTCTTCAATGTTATTTTAACCTTGAATATGTCCTTTTAACTTGACCTAAGTGTATTTTCTCACCTCTTACCTCTTTATTAATTTCATATATATTCCTTTGACAAGTCCGTGTGTGATCAGATTGTTCGAAATGTGTTGCGCAAATACACCATTACACGATTCAGACAAATAACGTCTTCCTATTAGTTCAAAATATGATGTGTGACTGGGAGCTAATATTCTCAACTATGCTGGATAAGTATTGGTTTTTGTAGGGATTTTGTTTGATCGGCTGGAGGATTTCATCATGAGTTGACATCATGTAGGGCACCGTTGAAAAACCTGGAAGTACTGGATATCTGTTTCGTCCTAGTTTGGGGCAAGCTCATCTTGTAACCAGAAGGTCCTGCGTTCGAACCCTGGTGTGTGCGTACCGATGAAGAGTCTCAAACTAAGGCGAAACAACTGTCCAGTACTCCCAGGTGATTTTCCAATGGTTCTCGAACCAATGTTAGCTCATGATGAAATCCTGTAACCAATTCCTTCTATTGTCATATTTTCTGAATTTTTAATTAGCATGGTTTTTATGCCAGATTAGTGCTATTAAAAACACACAGAAACAATTAAGAATTTATTTGTTCTGAGGTTGATTTTCATCTCCTGTTGATTGATTGATTTATTGATTATGTTAGACCGAAACGCTTGGTCTTTGTTAACATATCAACCCCTGAGTATAAATGCTTCGACGATATCGGATGATTGACATTTTATTTTGGCTGATGGTGACTATCAGTGGAATTCAGGTTGGCTGTTGTGGCCATCATGACCTAATGGATGAGGTTTCGACATCTAAAACTATGGATGCACGATTTGGGTCTCAGTGAGGCTCCTATCAGCCATTGGAGATGCAGGTACATCCAGCCAACGAGTCCCAAACAGGATGAAATCCACTATTAATCACTGCCAATCAAAAGAACAATGTGTTTTCCTCGAATTTTCATAGTCCTAAGACGCCTCTCAGTAAAACTTCTTGAAGGAAGTGAAAGTAATAACTAGATAATACTTGGCGTCGGTGGCATAGCGGTAGAATGCTCGCCAACCACGCATCTGGTCTGGGGTTCGATCCTCGGCTGATGCACTCCTTTACCTCGCTAAGCCAGCAACAAGACTGGTAAAGAGGGAAGATTGGGCATGAGGTTAGCAGCCCCTTCCCGTAAATATCAACAACAGAAACTTCAAGCCTCTAGTTCGAAGCTCTATGTTCCACTGGGAATGGAAAGGAATAAAAAGTAGATAATTATTGTGTTATTTGAAACCCGTCTCTGTGGCTGTTAACTTTCTGATATATGAACTACAAAAAGTCTATTCTCCGGAGAAATATTTCTAAGAGTGTAATGCAAAATATGACTAATCATTTGACAAATGCTTAGTGTCATGTCTAAGCGCAATTGTTGGACCCAGAGAGAGCGTGTAAGACTATTGAGTATATAAGTTGCAGTTAAACAAACTAGCCCCCTCTTTCATGTCCGCCTACGTTAGTGGATGGAATAGAGGCGATCAACTAAGATTTGAATTTCCTCAGGTGGTGATGGTCTCATGTGATTTTGCATTATGTGATGTAGCCAAATCAGATGTTATGTTTAACTCTTCTAAAGATGTTTCATCGAGCATTTTGCATACAACTGGAGTGTCTGTTGTGGCATTTGCTGTATAATGCTAGAAAACACCGCGCACTTGTTTTTATTCTCACCCGTCTAGGACTACCGGCTGTTGGTATCGGGTGTGTTGTTGCTCTTTACATTCATTAGAATAAACATGTCCGAATTCTACGTCAACTATAGCTTAACAACATCCCTTTTAAAGAAAAATATGGCTTGTCAGAAAAGCCTTTGATGAGTACTCGCTCCAGTGTAGTGTTATATTATTTTTTTTAATGTGTGCATCGGCGGTTTAGTAATAGAACACCGTCAGCTACGCCTCACGTGATATGATCTAGATTCTCAGCTGACGCGCTCCTATACCTTGCTTAGATTTTTTTGATTATAGCTCGATTCCACATCGTATTTTTGGTACAAGTATGGAATTTTCAGCATGCGATATCGGTAGCCCAAATTTTGCAGGTGTACGTCGGCAGGGGATCGAACCTAGGACCATGTGCATGATCTGTGAGAGTCCTAACCCCTGTGCTACAGACGCACAAATTTTTTAAAGGGAGGACCATGAGGTCACCCCACTAACAAAAACTACACGCCCGGAAGGCACCCGATTAGGATCTGTCTCGAGTTTATACCCACCGAGGTGCAATGGTGAGCCTCTCACCGGGGTCAGAGCATACTTGATCACCCTGAACCCGGTGCCAGGTAGGTTGATACTATCACCGGTAAAGAGGAAGGGTTGGGCATGAAGCTATCAACCCCATCCAGTGGAAAAAGATACACCACTGCTAATGAAGCTTCAAAGCTCGAAACCTTGATTTCCACTGAAATGCTGCATTGATCCGATGTCAACTTAGTGGTTAGTAAATCTAAATAGGTCGAAAAACCCTCTCTCTCTATGAATGCAGCTCATGTGACCAAATCTCTGGCTTCACAAAAACTGTTAACAATGTCAAAGAAAACTGACTTTACATTCCAGTCAATTAAATTCTAAAGATTGCAAACAAAAATCAATTTGACTTCAAAAAAAGAGAGTCAGATTACCGCAGACTTTGTGCTATTTCTCTTATATAACACATAAGCTTTGCTAACTTTGGGTGTGGTAAGTGTTTTTGCTTTCACACACGAATTAAAAACAAAATACAAAACAATAGAATCTGTTCCACCCATTTGATAAATCTCTCCTCTGATGCTTTTGAACAGCTATGCAGCCACTTGTCCTTGTGTTTTTTTATTTCTAAAATTCTTTAGTAATATATGTATACATGTATATTTCACCGGAAACTGTGAAATCCTCCGTGAGGTGATCTTTCTCATGGGAGAATACGTTGTTTACGTATGATTTTGAATATTGCAGACTAAGATCAAACAAAAACTGACACAAAAAATAATGAGATGTTATCAAAAAAGGTCCCTTAAATACACTTAGTGGATAAATTATTACCCAGTGAAAGGCAGTATTAAGAACACAATATTCAGCGAAGAGACTCATTGCAACGAATTTATTATCAAGCTATACAATCGTATTTGTATGGTTTTTAAGAAATTATATCCGGTGAGGGAATTAGATCAAAGGTGTGAATACATGATATAATAATAATAATAGTAGTATGAAATGCAAATCAAAATAATTGTGTTTATAATCATAGTTAAATGTCAAGTGGCAAAACTATTAATCTCATATATAGAATAATTCATAAGGTTTATAGATGTTGGAAGGCGGTGCATAATTATAGGATTAGTAGGCTAATAGAAAGCGTTACATAACATTGTGTAAGATCTGATAAGATAAAATTCAATGTTGTAAAAAAATATGGATTTAGAATGGCAAGTGGAAACAATTCAAAGCGAGAATAGTAATAATAATAACAATCGTAGTAGTAAGGGAAAGGTACGTGGAATAACTAAATAAACAAAATAAATAAATGTCTATCCCTCTACGGCCAAGGCAGAAGTTGGGATTGCACCTACTTCTTTTGTACACAAAGATGTGGCTTAAATTTATGAATAGCCAAGGCCTCCACTGTCTTTAGAAGTTTATAACGAAGAAAACGCGGCCGGCAAGTTAGCATACATTCGGTAGATGATCTTAAAATTATGGTCAGGGTTGGCAGAGTGACAGGTGTCGATCAGGTGTCCTAGAATGGAGCTTTGCTCACTCTTGCTTTCTCCCTTGTAAAACCATACTGCTGGAACATCGTCTCGTATCCGTGTAGAAAGCGTTCTCTGGCTACGGTCAATGTACTTTGCTCCACAAGATCAAGTGAAGTGATAGATGCACATGGAGACGGTCAGACGAGGGAGCTTATCTTTTACAGAGATGGAGAATAACTTGCGGCTGGTAAACGTCATCTGTAATTTCGCAGTATTGACAGAAGTTTGAGTTTATGGATGGCTGGATTACAGTGGTTACAACGTAATGTGTTAGTCTTATAATGTAAACAGTTTTTGCATTCACGTGTGAATACTGATGAAAACTTGCAGAGTAGGATGAAAACAGCTATCTATGGATCCCCGAGTTTCAATGGTTCTTGAAATGATACTGCTTTGTGACGAAATTTTCCATCGAATCAGCGACTAATTTTTAAAAGTTAGTTCGATATAGAAACTATGTGATAAACTAATTAGCGCAGAGAACTAATTTAAATTATTTTGGTTATTAAGTCAGTTCTCTCTTAGTGCTCCTCAACATAGAAATGTTGCAATATACAAATTTCCACGAGCGAGTCGGCAACTTATTTACCAGGGCTACCCGAAACAGAGATGAAGCCTCTACTGCTTCCAGGCACTAAAGACACTCAGTTCAAATTTAGCAACCAGCTTTGCTGATAAATTGATAGCTTCGAGGTGATTTCACCACTGGGATCTATTCTGGTCGATATTTTCACGGGTTGTCTAGAAAAGGCTATCAGTGGAACAACCTAATACTTCTAATAAATGGATAATGCATTAATTATTTGTGACGATGTGAATCCCTCATCTTTGTTATATAACCGTCTCAATGAGATCCACTGTAACACTAAGTTCATCATGGAATACTGACATAACTATGATTTCAATTTCCTGGGTCCAAATGTATGAGGAAAAAACGACGGAACAATTGAAAAGTTCATCTACAGAAAATAAACTCAGACTCGACAATATCTTCACTAGAACAGCTTCTATCCTATAAACGATAAGCTTCGATCAATGAGGACACTATAAGTTAAAGTCAGGAAGCTGTGTTCAACCAACAAGCTGGGAGAATAATAAAGCTTTGTTGAAAAATGCCTAAGGGAAAATGGGCATCCAAAGTGATTCATCTTAAAGTATGGTAAAAGAAAAGACGAGAAAAATGAAACACCCAACTATTGGAAAGAAGAAAGTGTTTATTTGTCTCCCACTCAAATGAGAAGTAGTATCATAAAGAATTGACAAAAGAATGAAAGTAGCAATAAAAAGATGCTTCCCTACAGCTAAGCTCGTAACAATGTACTGAATCACATGCTCAATAAGTCAATATAAACTTGATTATTTACCCTACTGTTGTTGAATCCAACTGTGTTTATAAATTTACTAGTACTTGCGACAGAAAGTACATTGGAAGGACTGAAAGGAGGGCTTCTATCCAATTTTCAGAGTATATCCCAAGAAATGTATGCCTGTGTGGTAGCAGATATTCGAAAAGTGTAATTACCAGACACGTTGTGGATATAGGCCATTTCGTCAAGATTTCCAAATCTTTCAGAATATTAAACACACAAAGGACAGCAAATTTACTACGATATGCTGAAGCAACCGCAATCAAATGCTTGAAACCTAACTTATACATAAAGAAAAAGAGTGTCATCAGTCTCTCATCACCTTGGTAACTGCACTTTGATTACACTGGTTAACCGTCCATACTAGTGGTTTCAGCTCACTGGGCAAGTTTTCAGTCTCATTAAATAGAACTTTCTTGAGCTGCTATGTGAACTTACAAGCTTTCATTGTTCACTGGATTTTTCTGTTTTCTGTCTTCTCCTTCCCCCTCCTTTTCTATTTAAACTAAAAATTGGAATGCTTATATTTTGGATACATTAATTTTAAAACATTTTCTTTACTATCATTCAAACATTGATATATGCTGTTTTCATTCTCTTGAAGCCATTGCAATTTCAGGTAGTTTGCAGATGATGACAGCCTGTGAAATATAATGACATCATTCAGTGCTGCAAACTTGGGAACTTTCTTCCTTTATCAACATTACTTATGTTAATTTGTATTTCCCGTTGACTGATTACGTTTGACTGAAATACCTAGTCTCTGCTGACTTTCTGGCTTTCAGTACGATCTCTTCAATGATATCTGGAGATTAATGTATTATTATTTCATTGACTGTGTCCAATTGTGGAGTCCAAGATGAGCATTGAGTCCTATTTAGGGCTCGCCAGATGGATACACTTGCATCCCTGATAGTTATGGTATTCTTGATTTACACTCAAACCCAGCATTTATCGTTTCCAACACCAAAGCTTTATCCACCAGGCCACTAGGCCCGCAAACCACTTGCAACGTGTATTAATTGCTATTTGTTTGACTGGCTGTTTGACGAATACCTAATATTAGGAGAAAAACCTAGCTACTCCGCTTCACAGAAGCTATTGTTATTAAACAATTTCAACCTTACCTCTATGTGTACAGAAACACGGTGTGATTAATCCCTCAGTATTCTGATAACTAGTTGTCTCGAATATGTTACTATGTTGCCTGTCACCTCACCATTTTTGTTATAACTCACTAAAAGAAAAGACGTCCAGCGAAGAGTTACCCTTTTCGGCGATATCGTTCTCAATCTGCACAATCGCATATATATAGTTAATTTTCGTAGCAACAGAATGAATATTACAAGGATTTGTCATAAAAATTGAAAATTTTAGATAACGAATTAGGTAGTGTAGAAAGCGTAAATCGGGTAGAAACTAAAATAAAATTATTAGAATTATAAGTTTCAGATAACAAATTTCGTCAATGGGTTAGAAACTAAAGTAGGATTAAATAAACAAGTTGAGTGACGTAAACTAATAGACGGGGGTGAGCAGAGCTCGGCTAAAGTTAAAATTGAACAAAATTTAAGTGAAAAACTGTGGTGATAAAAGGTAGAGAATAAACAAGGGGTGGGGGAAGACAGTGTTTCACAGTTAACCGACAAAGAAGCAAGAAAGAGATGAAGCAAAAATTACGAACCTAATGTTAAGATATGTAGGGTCCATTGTGGATCTAATGACTGAACAAACTTCTTTTTTATGCACAGTTCAGGATTTAACAAGTGAATTGTCACTGCTCCTGTGGTTTGAAGAAGTAGGGCTTGTGCTCTTTTAGCAAGATTCCCACGTAGTCTGTAGATGACTTTGAAGTTACTTCGTGGTTTTGTTTGGTGCTCCGATTTGACCAGGTGTTCCAGAATATAGCTTCGAAGGGACCTCCCTTATAAAACCATGACTGTGAGTAAGTGTTCGATGATACTTTTGGATAGCGAACGCTGGGTACGGCCGACATAACTGGCTCCACACCAGCAAGTGAATTGGTTGATGCGCATTGTTGAGGCCAACAGTGGTAGCTTATCCTTCACATTCATACTAATCATGGGTTTCTTGGAGTAGGTTAGTCGAAAGTTTTCTTGAGTGGGCAGGACAGGCGGTTTCTCAGTTATTTCTGCTGATGAATCTCCATTGAATTGTAGGTTCAGGTAAAGAGGTATTTTGGGAGCAGAAAATGTGGACGGTTTTGTTGGTTTAGTTTTCACAGATTTTGTTATAAAACTCACTAAGCTGAACTCATCATTAATCTTCCAATTTACTTAATTGTTCGTTTATGTAATAACTTTATACTTGCTTACTACTTATTTCATACTCTGCCGCCGAACATTCTATTACATTTTAACTAAGTAAAATCTAGTTGTTAGATTATTAACTACTTTGTATTCATATCTGCTATTCCACAGTTATGCTTGCTATTTGAAGTGAAATGATTTCCAAGGCATGTTTTATACTGTTTACATTGATAATATTTATTTTTATATATTTCAATACTTAATTGCTTTTGCGTTCCGAACGGAACAGAGGGCTTCAAGGTAGAGATTTGAAGTTTCAGTAGTAGTGATGATTTTAGGGGATGGAGTTGCTAGTCCCACGCGCAACATTCCCCCTTTGTCAGGGTTACAACCGGCTTAGGGAGGTAAAGGAGTGAGCCAACCAGGAATAGAAAACCCAGACCACATGCATGTTTGACAAACATCCAACCGCCGAACCACCAAAGCACTGATAATAACACAATATCACTATAAGCAGTCTGCGGCTGCCAACAAAAATTCCACGAAATAAATCAAATACCAGCAAACTAGGGGATAACTGATCTGATACACGAAGTTAATTGCAGTTCTAGTAAGCAGCCAAAACCAGTGGAGTTCACCAAGTCAAGTAATAGAACAGTTACTTACCTGTAACATTGGCTAGTGGTCGCGCTATATATTGCGAATTGGTAGAAGTTAGAACTCATGGACTGTTGGGCTGGGTCCCGGGAGCTAAATCGCTTATGAGCTTGCTTTGTAAACAGAAGGTCCTGCCTACGAACTCTTGTTGGTGTGTACTGGTAAATACTACGAAACTAGGACGAAACAGCTGTCCAGTACTTCGTGGCCTTCCAATTGCTGTTCAAATGTTGCTAGCTCTTGATCAAACCTGGAATTCAAAAAGCCACCAGCTGTTTTATGCAGCAGATGTGTTCGTTCTCGCTTTGTTCAAACTAATCAAGCGTACACAAAAGTATAGTCAATCTGAGTTCTAACAACAATCAAAAATTTCGCAAGTATTCTTAATGTTCTTTTTGTCTTTGTTTTCTCCTTTTGAAAAGAGAAACAGTCATGACAGACAAGCAAACGCTTATCCAATTTCCGCGCTAATGAACACTTAAGTCAATGGAAAAGGTAAACTGCTTAAAAGAATAAACAATAGAGTCATGTGTTTCGCCTTCTGAAATGTAGATGAGGCTAATAAACATTGTGTGATGGCTGAATGACTGCACTGAAGATATATATAATAACAAACTGTGATATTAATAACCAATCGATAATTTTGTTATTTTAAACGCCAGTCTTCTTTTTTTTTTATCGTCAACATACTTATCAAAGGAGTTAAAAGTAAATAGGTTTGCTTTAAACACAACAGTTAGCGATAAGCAGGAAGATAATGCAATAAGAATATTGTGTTTATCAGAATATGTGTCTGTTATTATTCTGCCGCTTAAAATTTTTGCTACTTTTATTCAAACTTTACTTGTGTTCTGCTAATCTTTAAATTATCCGCCTTTTACTGAATATTGAAAATTCAAGTTGCGCGCGTTTCAATTTCATTCCGTATTAGTAAAGTAAAAAATTACTTTTGAAAGACAGTTCAAATGCACCAAAAACTCACCAGTAAATAAGCATAATGGATCAAGTTAGCAATTCGCAAATTAATTCGCGATTTACGAGGTTTTGAAACCGAAATTAAGAAAGCAAGAATAAATGCACGACGCTATTTACCGTAGAATAAGTGACATGAGGAGTTCACTACCACTCGAGACTGACACACAAAGTATAGATTACTGTCCACAGTTTTGTCACGTGACAAGTGATATACACTGAATTTTTAAGTGAAGTACATCTCCATTGCGTTGCCCACATGCATGAGAAAAAGACCCCCAGTGGCAGACAAGTTGCTAGGATGTCTGAATACTTTAGAATTAATCTGTCCATATCCTAAGTTTCTAAATATTTAAGCAACATGCCGTAACAGTCAATAATTTTGAGGTTGAGCACCTAAAATTGCCGAAGCCATAGTTTCTTTAACCATAATCTCACCGTCAAAATATTATTTGGTTGGTTGTAGTTGACAATGGAATCTAGAACTCCCATTTCGTTCAATTGAAGACTCGACAGAGGGATGTATGCGCATTAGTCGACGAAAAATTCAAAGTAATTCCAGTTTCAGTGTCTAACATTAGTTAACAGTCTTCAAGCAATCAGATTAAACTATTCACCTGGGATAATTTATCATATTTATCATCTATTTATGTACCTAATCAACTTCGATCACTTTACAAACTAGCGCCAATACTGGAACTGAGAAAATGAAGTGTAGGTGGATTAGAGATATTCTGAAGAGACTGCTGATTGACATCACGCTCCAAGCCCTCTAGTGGAACCCAACAGAAAGCGATATATTCGGCCTGTGAGGATGACATGGAGAAGGTGATATGAAGACATAGTGAATGCTTGTGGGCATTTTTGGAGCCTATTGAAACGAACCTGACACATTATGCTGACTAAAGTGTTTCCGGACTAACCGGAGATTCCCAGTAAGTGATTATAACCTAGGCAGAATATTGCTCTTGGATTATGTTTATTATTCTTCGCTGATCCACTGTTTTAGATTCTCTGACCAGTGATAAGTGTATCTACTTACACTTACTAGATCATAGTTTACTGGACGGGTGGAGGCGATTGGTAGAAAGCCATGGACTTAGTTTCCATGGTTATTGACACGCTTTAGGAAGCCATACCTGCAACTGCAATGTCCAACAGCAGACTTCATCATGAGTCACACAGTGTCACAGTTAAAATCACTGACCGTGACCTATACAAACCTACGATTGATCTACTGTAAGACTGTAATGGATGTATTGGTTGGTCATTAGGCAGTAGCAAATATCATACGTCTAGTGCATGATAGTGAACCTTCTAGTTTGGTGGTCACACTGCTTACTTGACTGAATGAATTCAGTTGGTATCATGCGACTGAATACTCTTCAGCGACCAATTAATATAGTTCTCAATTTGTATAGCAGAGTTCTTTCCGTTGCTGGGATGAGCAAACAAGACGTTTCTGATTGATTGACCTGGTCGACGCTCTCTGTAGAATCACTTAAGTTTATTGATCGATATAAGCATCACTAGATGGGGTATCGATTAATTCTCCTTTAATCAAGCGAGCTCGCAGACCATTCAGGCACTTGGACGCAACCCAACAGCACATGAATTCCAGCTTCTACTAATTTGCAATATTTAGCGGAGTCCCTGGTCAGTATCATCGGTGAGTAACAGTTTTCTTACCAAACTCGGTGGACCTGGCTGGTTATGATGTCTCTCATTAGAAATTTGGGTAACTTCCTGCATAGATTCAGTCACTAGTGAGCATCAGATTAATCATCGAGTACTGGTTTGCAGGAATTTGAGTGATTGCAGGTTTGATCATTAGCTGACATCAAGGCCATTGGATTGAGTCCTATTGGCTAAATGTTGTACAAGCTCGCCTTGTGACTTAAACTTCCTGGATTCGAGAACCGGTGAGCGTGTACTGTGGAAGAGTCTCCTTGAATAGTTTCACTGTTTGTTCTCTGAGTTCACTCTTAATTTTTGTTTAATAACCTTTCACAACTCCCCTTTGTAAAATGTTTGTTAATTTAGAAAGACAACTCGTATCATATCCTCTAATTTATTGGTGATATAACAATCTGTATATTAGCTGATCACTTGTTTAATCCGAAAAGTATATTTTCTATTGTCTCAAAGGATGCAAATGTCATCTACTCACCTTTTATACAGTTGTAAATTATCAATAGTTGACTCTAGTGGACCGTTCTTAAGACTAGCCATGTAACAGTGCGCGAGTAATGGACCCGAGGGAGATCCCATTGCAACACCATCCTTTTGACTGTAGATGGTTTCACTGAAAAAGTACGTAGATGAAATTTTCATCATTTGCGACAACAGTGACGACCAAAGTCAGCTGATACAAATATTCAATAAAAGCCATCCAGCTATAAAATTCACTCTAGAAATGGAATGCAAATCTGAAAATCACTTTCTTGATGTGCGACTAACAAGAGGACCTGACGGAACCTTAAGGAGGCCACTCTATAGAAAATCCACTTGAAACGACCTACTAACTAGTTTTCACAGTTGAGTACCTGATAAATGAAGACTAAATTTAACTAAATCCGTTGCCACTTGGATCCGATAAATCCGCAGTCCTGGTGGCCTGGAAGCAGAACTAGATATTCTGAAAGAAACCTGCGTCTAAAATGGATATCCACTAAGATTAATAGACAAAAATATCAAGCCAAAAAAGCAACATGGATTTCAAGGAATACTTGACAGGCGACATTCTTAAGAGTAGAATTTCTCCACCTTTGAAAAGAACATTCTTCACAGCAACAGTATTCCCCAGTCGTCCACTGGTCTTCAAAAGCCTTAAGGACAAGACCTGACATCTGACACATCTGTGTGCATATATAAGTTCACCTACCCTAGTGGAGCGAGGTATATTGGTCGTCTGACGCGTATCCCGTCTAAGAGGGTCAAAGAACACTACCCAACATGGCCGCAGAAAGGTAGTACTGGCTCTGTAAGGAGTGAGATAAACGACCATCCTGTCAACACTGGCTATTCCATCTCAACATACTCCTCCTTCAAAGTCATCTGCCTGTCTAAGGTAATACACTTTCGTCACTTCTGAGCATTATTGAAGCCTTAGCTACTGAATTATAAAAACCAGAATTATGCATACAAGACGAAATTATCCAACCACTTCTAATATCATAGCAACAAGCGTGTTGATTTCTACTGACCTGGTTTTTGTTCGTTTGTTTCTCTGATTCCTTATAACTCTTGTATTTCTTTAGAACTCCTACATAACTCCACATTTCCCTTCGTTTCCATGTCCATTTTGATCACAACTGACTCATTAAAGTATTCATCTTATTACATAACTATTATACACTCCCTCAACTTCTTTTATGCTTTGACTAATATTAACAAATATGTTTGTGACAACTCATCACTTTTGTTACTACTCTCCTTCATGACAAAAAACTGTATATAAATGTGACTGTTCAGCTAAAGGGAAAGGGGAAAATAAACATTCGCCGAAAGAACCTCATCGCTGAACTACTTGTTTTGTTTTCATTTATAGCTGGATGGGGATTATTCATGAATTTCTAAAAATTCTTCTCTGCTCTTCAGTTTGACTTATTCTACAGCCTGTGATTCTATTGTTTTCCTGTGAAACTTGAAACCCTGCTGATCAAATTGCCTCAAAATGATTCAGCTAGTGTTCGTGTCCATATTGAATACGTTTCTCGACAGTTTGCGTCAATAATCATAATGATTTGAAACTAAAACAATTATTCACATATAAATGATCTGCATGAACCGCTAATCTATCCCAACTTTTAATATATTTACACTTGTCAAATTTCAAATTTATCCACGACGAACTTCAATATATTCTCCCATTTTTTAGTCATGTTCGTGTGTTTTCGTTCGTGTGTGTGTGTGTGTATGTGGTTATATATGGCTCTGATTTACTCGTTGTCACGCATACGTGCATATATATGCATTCATACAACAACTGATGACTAATACTATTGTGACGAAACACGCAAATATATAGACATATTGATATACACCTCGCCTATTCCTTTCCCACAACAATACCAAAAATTTGATGAACTCACCACAGTCCCTAGTCTCACAATACATTTAAACGATCAGTAGAAACTGTGAGTTTTCGACTGTTTACTCATCTTTACTTACCCCATTTTACGTTTGTTTTTTGGTTGTATGTTGGCATGACAAGTCAACTTGTGTATTTTACGTCTACTCTAACTCCACTCTACTCTACTCGACTCGACTGGTGACTCAACAATACAGAGAAAAAGTGAGAGATTGAACTTGTCATCGAATAGGGTTTCGAAACAAATAAGTTTATGCGTGTATTTTTTGTTTACAGCTTTCTGATCAAAGAAAAGATATTTTTCATAAATATTTTCAAATTAAACACGCATTTTAACATCATGAAACGTTTATGTATATACTTTTTTAACGATGTCTACACTACTTATGGTCGTTTATAAATAGTTTCATATTTGTCATTGACGATCAGGAAATGCGAGAAAGTGGAAGAGTAAAAAATCTAAAAGCAACATGTCTCTATACACTTTTCTTACCATTTTTATGCTTTCATATCTCAGCCAAATACCACTTGTACAAATCAGGAGAGAATAAAAGTCTGGTGCATAGAACTAATGGAAAAAAATAAAACAAGGGGTGCTCAGGAAAGAAGCTGTTCCCAGCGAATTCATTCATCCTAAGCTGTACATTCGCGCTTCTGTAAGATGTGTTCCTCTTTATAAAATAGGATATTCATAGAAGAAATGAATTGTCACAGACATAGTTATCAATACTTTCATTGGACATTAGTAACTAGTGTGACGTATCAAGTCCTTTGTTTGGCACAGACTGAATTCTATCAGTCAGGAGGTCAGTTGCGAGGCTGAATTGCTCATTGGTAATGTCTCTGACTGCAGCACTGGGTGACGTGGGTTCTAATCTCAAAAGAGACATGACTTCCTTCGACGTTTCAGATCCGCCTTGCTGACCAGTAAGTACCAACTAGCACGAAACCTAGGTCAGACAAGGCTTCCTGCCGATTGCCTCGAACCATCTAACATAGTTGTTAGTATTATTAATCAGTACAGGGAAGAGGATAATTAAAGTTGTTGGAAAGAGTTGCGTAACGACGCAAGTTGTTTAGTGAATGGGTTTTAATAAGAGTGAACATGGAAATGCATGTAACGTGACATTACATAAAGGTTAGATAAAGTCTAAAAGACTATAGGGTCAATAAGTGATCTTAGAAATGGTTGAGTATTTCTCTTCTGTATCCAGAGCTACGGTTTCTGTATCTGAATGACTAGAGTTTCAGTGACATGATGGGAAAGAAAGCCTACTATCTTTGCTAGTTAGCCTTTCTGCCCAAAAGGACTATATTATCTTCGTAATATACGTCAACAAGACTTGTCTCTGACGGTGTCAGTGCCTGAGACATTAAAGTCCTCTAAAGTCACCTTCATCAGCACATCAACAGTGAAATTAGGTATATAAATTAAATTAATTAGGTAAATTAAATAATTCCGTGAACATAAAAAGTGACAGAAATTAGGATAAGAAAGCCCACTCTGTGTTCCGCAGGCTTTAGACTTTCATCGACAGCTGCCTTCACTGGCTCCATACTGAATATCAAATAGCCAGAAAGGACAAGCAACAAGCAACTCTAACAGGCAGTGAACCGACCAACCACATGTTACCACGGAAACATGCCAAAGTGAATGGAGATAAATTAGATATACTCTGAGGAGACCCTTGAGTACCAGTACCTCGAGTGGAACGCGAATGGGAAACGACGAGCTGAGCGTCCGAGGTTGACATGGAGGAGATAAGAGACCATGGGCAAACATGGAGCCAGCTAAAAAGGACTTCAGAGAAGAGGATTAATGGCGATGTACTGTTGAAGCCTTGCCTTCTACTTGGAAGCAAAGGGAATAATAGTAAAATTATAGCATCTACAACTTCTGTCAGTTCCTTGGTCTGTGCATTTTAATTTGAAATTCCCACAATATTACGTACACATACCTTCTTATACCAAAGTATCACATTCATTGAACTTTATTCTCATGTCTGTTTGCAATTTGGGTAGAAATGCTACCAGCCATATTGCCTACACACAGAAACATACACAGTTGTTAACACTGGAAACCGTACTCTCTATTATTTCATTTCTCCTTTACTTAATAGATAAGTGTATTTTAATAATCGCACAGTGATTCAGTATTAACAATTGCATGACGTTTCAAGTATAAATTGTAGCTCATAATCATGTCAATTTAGTGACACGTTTTCACAATTTGTCTTACAGATATTTTCTCTCTGTCTGTCTCTCCAACTTCCCTTTGTTCTTTGTTGTCACTTCGTAAATCTTCGGTATAGGTGTTTTGTCAATCCGAAGCAACGTGTGAGGTGTTGAATTGACAAACGAAGCTTCAGTGATTAACCTCTCCGTCTCTCCACCTAACTATGTTACCTTTTAATACCCTCACCCTGTCCCACCAGCCCTACTTTTGTGATCACCTGCAAGTGAACCCAGTGTAGTTCATTAACTGAGCTTTTTTCTAGATTATTTAACTAAGCAGGGTCAATCATTCTAAGTCCAGCTAAATTTTTGTGTTCCAATAATAATGTTGACCCCGATCTACTAGTTTGACTAGTCTATGTAATTGACCTCACTAACAATCATTACATGGTATTTGGTATATTATATTATTTTTCTTAATTGGATCTATTGGGTCCTTAAGCCGACAAAGCCTATCTCTGAGAGAGTTGTTTGATTTAAATGGAACCGTAATTCCAGCGTCATTGGAAACTCTACGTAAGACCTCTGACGTCTCTTCTATATATAGTAGTTCTCAAATCTTATTTTTATCGAAAACTCACACTAGAACTCTAGCACCGCCATCCTTTGGATCAGCGATCAACAGACTCATCTGGTGATGTGAAGGCCTTGAATTCTATCCTCAGTCATATCATTAGTGAATACTGACGAAGAACCCCAAACTATTATTGAATACCTATCCAGTACTCCCTTGTTTTCAATGGTCTTCTAACTGATGTAATTTTGTGAACAAACTTGAAACCATTATAACGTAAACGTTGTTATGCCTAAACCAAATACCCCGATTATTATTATTAATATAAGATTCAGCAATTTATTTTTTTTGTGTGCAACTAACATACACAAATGCTTAATTTACCTAATATATAGAAGTTATCAAAAGCATGATCAACAGCACTCAGCATGAAAAATAAGATATGGATTTTCAACTCTAATGTAAATTCAGTGCTGCTTGCTATACAGAACAGAGACTTGACCAGCACGTCACGAAGGGCACTTCGGACAAACTACAAACCTTCATCAATAGCTGCCTTCGCTCAATACTCAAGATCAGCAACAGGGAGGCATCTCCGCCAATGAGCGAACCAACTCAGCAGGAACCAATTGCGCAACAAATATGCAGGAAGAAATGGAGGTGGATTGGCCCTACTATGAGAAAACAAACCATCAAGTGAGTGACATCACAAGCCAGGCCATCGCCCGAATGTGGAGCGGCGAGTTGGTCGTCAGTGCGAGAGTGACATGGAGGAGGTCATGTGAAGATGAGATGAAGGCATGTGAGCAGACATGGAGCTAGGTGAAAACGTTGTTGGAGAACCGAACACAATGGAGATGTGCGTCTGCAGCTCAATGTTCCTCTAAGAATTAAAGGAAACAATAGTAATAATAATAGTCTAAAGCACATTTTTTTGTTCAATAATCTTTGTTATTACGTAGAGTAATCCTGCAATATTTAGTCGGCAGCTCTAGAATAAGTGCAGGAACATTGATAACTAACTTCACATTTTCATTTTCTATTATTTTTTCTGTAAAATGTATAAAAATTACAGAAGTTACTTTTTTAACCAATAAGTAAACATACTGCAAATAGAAAATATCCAATCACATCATTGCGTTTTTAAACTATGCGTGGGTGGGGAAGCAATTAGACTACTTCTGATTGGTTATTAGCATCTTTACATGTGTTTATATGTAACTTAATGATCATTTCGCCTGTAAAAAAAAGCGAAAATGAGTTTGACCCATAAATGTGGCACTTTTGATTCACTCATGTAAAAATGTTTATACTCAGATAATTACATATATTTAGACGCGGTGGAAAGAGAAATTATCTGTTCAAAAATAAGTTTTTGAAAAATAAACAAAAGTAAAAAAAATAAAACAGAGAAAGAATCTATGACCACTTTACCAAGTTGTATGTATTGGACATTTACTAATTCAGGTTTGTTAATACAAGATTGGCTGCTGAAACCTGTAAGACCGGTGAATTTAAATGAAGCGATTAACCAGTTATACTTGTCATCATCTGTTGACTACCATCAGTCGAACACTAATCATCATCAGTTAAACTTCAATAATAATAATACTTTGTCAAATGATAATATTCAACAAGTTTTACAAATTATATTTTATTTCAGTTTACCATTGATCCCAGCTGCTACAATATTATTTACCATTATTAATATATTTATTGAATCAAAATATTATATTTGTCCAAAGTACACATTGTTTACACGTCCATATATACAAAGACTTTCACAGTATTTAATTGTATTCTACGTTTTAACTGGGATTAATTCATCTCTCATCTGGCTGTCAACATTACCTCGTTATATACCAATGTCAATTGGAAATTATATCACACTAAATAGTAATAATAATGATCATTTAATCAATAAGCATAATTCAAATGTAACTAATCAATACAATTCACATTTATTGATGAATTCGTCCTCCTCTTCACCTCCTCCTTCTTCTTCTTCGTATGATTCTAATATTACACCCAAATTCCTTACACAACTTCCAGCTATCTTAACAATGCAAATTGTCCTACGCTTGACATTGTGTTGGCTAATTATTGGTATAATTATAGACCGTATCTACATACTGGGTGAATTGTACATTAATCCAATGACAAAATCATTTAATCACTATATAAATTATTTATATACATTAATTAAAGAGAATTTAAGTGAAAATTGTTATTTAAATACACTAACAACTCATTCTGTCAATGATAATTGCCTAACAGACAAACAGATTCAAAAAGCCGGGAAATGTTCAGCGTTTCAACAGATATTTAAATTTGCCGCGAAATTATGTTCAATACAAAAGTGTTCAATCAGGTCATGTCCAATCTGTAAACAAATGAATTATAATCTAGAAAATGAATATACATGTTTTGTTTGTAAATCAAATTATTTATATAATACAAATTTATTATGTCATGGAGATGAGAAGCAGCAACAACAACAACAATCTGATGAGAATCTGTACTTGAATAGTTCAATAATACCTAATAAAACAACACAGTGTACATCGATTGGACGTTTAATCCTAACCACAGGTTTACTGATCACCTGTTCATTAGCCATTTGTCTACCTCAAGTATGGTCATACCAGCTGATTGGAATAAATTTAAGAATTAAGCTATCGAATGGTAATTCTAAGAATCTTATAGAAAAAATGTATCCAGCTTGGCGTCTTTTGAACAGAAATAGTCAAACTATATATGAATATTGTTTTGCTGCAGTCAGTTTTGTAATACCCTGTTGTACAATTATCGTCTGCCTACTATTATTAATAATGCGTTTAATAAAGATTAAATGTGAATTCAAGCATATTTATTTACATGGTTCAAATGTTAAAGATATTAAATTTTACAAATTATATGAAAATATTGTAAAGTATTGTCTAACACACTTAATTCAAGATTGTATCTTGGTTCTTATTATAGCTGTTATACAACTGTGCTGTTCTCTGCCGCATTTAATGACCAATTCAATTAATCGTCTTGAGTGTTTATTGGTTAGTTCAAGTAAAGCATCGAGTATCCCATCCACTTCTTCTTCGTCATCGCCGTCCTCGTCGGGAGCAGAAGCGACGGACACTTATTGGCCAACACGACAAAATTGGCTTTTAATTGAATTAAGTTGCCTATTCGGTGATTTCTTGATTCAACTAGTTATTCTTTCAATTCGTCTGTGTGAGACAAATCATTTGTTGACTGCTAACTTTCCATTTCAAAATTTTGAAAATGGCTGGCTTAAAAAATACAGTTTAAGTAACGTGGATAAACAGAATTATGCAAGTGTCCAGTGTCAACATAATATTCAACAGAATGACTGTGATGTAGAACATTTAATGAAAATGCAAGAGTTGGATGAAGATGTCAGTAAAGCTATGGATGAGGATAGTTATGAAAGTAACCATCAAGTGGGGGAAGAAGAAGAAGATAATGACGGTGACAGCGATGATGATCTCCGTGACGGTGACGCCATCGGCAATGAAAATAGGCATAGAACACTTGTCTATCCTATGAAAACACCGACAGACAGTGGACAAACAAGTAAGAATATCTCTCCTTTACCAATATCGCATACAATCTCAGATGTTCTCCTGTCACCTAAATTTAGATCAAAACAAGGCATGTATCGACTCAATGTACAGAATAAAGTACATCGGTCAAGTCCATCGACATTCACCTCCCCACTGCTACAGCGTATACCAGAAAATATTAATTATCAGAATAGTTGTCACAGTTTTACATTGAACAACACAATGGCAAAACCAACTGTTACAGCAATAACTAAAGGTTCACTGAACACATACGTTGAGCCGAAAACAAATATGGCTAGCCTCACCTACTCTCCAAGATCACGACATCCGTGTAGACTACAGACGAGGATTTCTTCTGATCCTTTGAAATCAGCGAATTACAATAATCTTAATAACAGGATTCATCTATCGACTGCATCATCTGTTAATCAGTCGAAACAGATTCCAGCTACGCCTAATATGAATACACTCCGTCTGTATCAAAGTCGTTGGATTGACAACAATTCACCGCCGCCCTTACCTCCACCACCGAAACATTTAATGTACATGCTTGGTGAAGATTCATCGATTTATTCAACTCCTCACGGATCACCTCAACAATTCGGTACACGCAAACAAATGCTACTGAATAACAACAGTAACAGTAGTAATAATAATAATATTACTATTACTAACACTTGTAATAACAGTACTAATATTTCGCTTGGATATTCACCAAATCTATCACGTCTTACTCATCATATTTCAAAACATGAAAGTCCAAATGCTATGAGTTTCCGACAAACTGATTCAGGTGTCACTGGTTTAGGTGGTTCATTAATCGACAGTGAGAATTATGAGTCGAATACAGTTATCACTTGATCCTCTCTACCCAATGTGTGGAAGAAGGAGAGGAGGGGACCTTAGAATCAGCTGAATACTTCAAAATTGAAGACTTTAGCCTACAATTGTATAAACATTTAATCGTATGTCACAATTATTCATGTTTCTCAAACGTCTACACAATGGTCGGTAATCATTGACCATGTCTTGCACAGATTTTTTACAATTTCACTTGATATAATTGATTTTAAACTTTCTTTCTCCTGTGTAATGAGGTTAGTTCATACTACACGCATTTATTTAAAACAAAATGTTGATACTTTTATCATTTTTCCACTTCGAAATATATACTACTTATAAGTAGACAGATTAGTTGTTTATATATCTGAAAATTTATTGGGTTAGTTAAATAGTTAAATACGGACAAAGGCAATGTCCGTCATTTATTGGTAGGATGTTCACCAGCCACTTAAGTGGTCCGGGTTTGAGTTGCAGCCTACACGTTTTTAAAACTTACTTAACCTCTTGCAGTAACAATCGGAGAAATGGGAAAGTTGACTATGAGGCTAACAGTTAGATTCTGTAAAAATCAAACAGTTACCACAACAACTGAAACTTCAAAACATAAAGCTTGAAGGTCTGTGCTCCACCTAGAGCGAAGAAATAGAAAAAAGAACTTAATAATTAGGATTAAGAAGTGAAGAATATTCTCTGTGATGACATCCTCATCAAGTTCTGCAGTTATGTATACATGTAATATTTAAAGAGTAATTGTTAGTAGTTAACTGGTGGACGGTGACTAGCAGTGGAATCCAGGATGCGCATTTCCTCCTGTTTGGGACTCGTCATCTGGATGTACCTGCATTACCCAGTGAGTGATGATGCTCCCACCAAGGCTCGAACCCAGTGCCCATAGTTTCAAACGCCAAAGCATTTCGATCCAATCAATCGACGGGAAAATCTAAAATTCAATTAAGTAATTGTTAGTGATTACATTGACGATTTCGTTTAAATTATATGGAGTTGTTTAGATCACCAAGTTGTGGGGAAAGTAATCATTTCTAAGAGAAGGGGAGGTACTGTACGAACTTCTTCTGAATACATAGGTTTGCCTTCTTCAGGTATATTTTGATGGTTTCAGGTATTTGTAGAAGACGAATTTGAAAGGCAAAATCAAGATTATTCGGAATAAAGTAGATAGATAACTTTAACTTAACTTTATGTTCAGTATCCACAAGGTGAGATAAAACAGAGCTAAGAATAGATCTTGTTTGTCTCTTGCTTAACCATTGTGTAGGATGATGTTTTGAAATCCGATGATGAACAAGTTCAGTTGTGTGCTGCACTTCACACTCAGGACGTTTTAGAACTGACAGAAAAACAGCTAAATGTGCAGGCAGTAATTTGAAAAGGTTATTATTCACTCGCATGAAAACTGTCCATTTTCAATGATATCTCCAATGGAATGATGACTTGTTTGATAGATGGGTCTGACAGCTCAGCTAATGGGTGCCAGGTCAGTATTCCTTAGGCTACCGGTTTGAATGACATAGCAATCTGAAGCTTCCTTCCCTCTCATCAATCAACACCCATGTCGTCAACTGTAGTCTGAGAATTTGTGGCTATCCCATGATGTCCAAATTAAAAAATTTAAATATGCGAACTCCTTTTTATTAAATATGGTGTGACTAGGATAATCGACAAAAGAGAAACAAATGTACAGTAGGTTATAACATGTTAAGGTTGTTGACAAATATTATATCAGCTGAAAAGTGGAAATGCAATGCCACGTAGTCAGATAATCATACACATTAAAGTTTAGTTAGATTAAACACGTCAAAGTAGTGGCTAGTGGAAGAATTATATGTCAGTTAATAGTAAGAAAGGCGTAAAGGATAAGGAGTAAGAAATAAGTCGGAATTATATGGCCTTTTGGAAGCAGTATTACCTAACTGATAACTACTGAAATACATCATTTGAAACTCCGGTTGTTTCATTTTATTGGATCGAAATGCTCACTCTATATGCTGACTTCCCTCCTCCTACTGTGAACACTTTGACAAGGTGTTTACGCTGATATGATTTTATTTGATTGATGGTAGTTAGCGGTGTAATCCAGCATGCTCATTTCTCCCTATTTGAGACTTGTCAGGCGGATGAAGTTCCATCCTCAGTGACTAATAATTTTCCTGCTGAGACTAGAGCCCAGCATGCATCGTTTCAAAGTACCAAAGTATTTTATCCACTTGAGTTTGAGCTTATAGATATGCGCCTACGTTATCTGTAGAACTGGATGATGATATATATCGTAGGATAGCAGGTCCTTGATGTGTTGTGTAATTATAAAAGTAAGCACCAAGGTGTACTTCAGTTAAATCTCTCTCTCCCTAAGAGGTCTGCAGGCTTATCCACATAATCTCTATCCAGTCTCTATGATAACAGTTGTAGATATGATGGAGAAGATTTGTAGCTCAGGTAGATGATTTTGATGTGGTTGTGTTCTCTGAGCTGGATAGCTAATTTACGGAGCTTTTATCAGCCTACTAGGTGACATCTTCAGTGCATACTTCAATTTGTAGTGAGCTTTTAGATTTCTCCACGAGTTTATTAATCATCTCTCCCACTGGGTGACCTTGGACGTGATTGATTGTTTTTGTGCGTTTTCACACCTTCTAGGCTACTTGTATTGGAACTGATTGTTTCTTTGACTTGAACTTTGACCCTTTGTGTGTGACGTTTCTTTGTTATCTGTTGATAAATTTTGTCTATCTCGATGTGTCTATTGATTGATGATTCACTGGAATGCCAAGCTTCTAAAAATTCTCAAGCATTCTTGTTGTTTCCTCTGTCTAATATTTGAACATTGTCCCAATCGAATTGATGCCCGTGGTTGTCTGTATGTAGTGATATGAGGGAGTGGATGTCATGTCTTTTGACAGCTAGCTTATGTTCGCGGATTTGAAGACGAAGGGGACGTCCACTTTGGCCAATGTAGTGTTTTTCGCAGTTGTTACAATTTATCTTGTAGATGATATTGGTTTTATCTTCCTTCGCTGTTGAGTCTTTTGGTTGACATAGAACTGAGTGAAGTGATTTTGTTGGTTTGTGTGCGACGTCTTGCAAGAAAGAAACCTCACACACACAAAGGGTCAAAGTTCAAGTCAAAGAAACAATCAGTTCCAATACAAGTAGCCTAGAAGGTGTGAAAACGCACAAAAACAATCAATCACATTCAAGGTCACCGGGAGAGATGAATAATAAACTCATAGAGAAATCTAAAAGCTCACTTCAAATTGAAGTATGCGCTGAAGATGTCATCTAGTAGGGTGATGAAAGCTTCGTAAATTAACTATCCAGCTCAGAGAACACAACCACATCAAAAAGATAACTGTTGTTTTACACGCTTGAAGAACGTTCTGCTTCAGGTTTCGATTAAATCAGAACGCTGTTAAACATTAAAAGAATCATTTCTGGCATTAACACATATCTAGTCAATTTAAATAATGTTATTGGGGACTTGATTCTCAATTTACTATGTAAAGGAATTTCCCCCCGCTTGCCACCAGCTAGTAAATAGGGCGAGGTTTAAGAGTGAGTCTATTTCCCGGGAATCGAATCCCAATCTCCCGCGCTCGGTTAACGGGCATTATTCTACAGAACGCCTATATATATATATATATATATCAGATGTTTGTAAACGTTCTTAACTTCCCATCTCTACTTTATTCACCCGTTACCATGGCACTCTATTGAATTTACTTACTGATTTATTTATTTGGGTTGCACGCAACTAATAAAAACCTCAATAGCGGAATGAAGTGAACTTATCATAATCTGAGAAAAATTTGTTCAGCCTTTCATGAATGAAGTTTATTAAGGTACCTAAATGCATAAAATTATTATCTCCAGCTGTAATCTCCATTTTCTTAAATTAAACATACATTACATATTTATTATACCCTAGTAACGCCTAACACCACAGTATTTCTGATATACATGATAAATTACTTTAGATGTGTAGTTTTGTTGTAAACGTATTCACTTCATTTCTGCATGTTTTGTTCTGTTTTTTTTTTGTTGGTTTTGCAAATGATTAGTTAGACGTGAAATCAGATAATAAGCCTTACATCCTGATAGGCAGGTAGATAGATAGATAGATAAACGAGAGGGAAACTGGTACACTACAAGCCGTTTCATAGCTGTCATTTTGAAATTGTCTAACCACTCACTAGAGTTGGAATGTAACGCCTTATCTGTAATCTAAAGCAAGACCAGCATAGAATTCTCTCTAATTTTCTATTGTTAATCTAGTGTAGATATGTGCGTTTCACCACAAATATATATATATATATATATATATATATATATATGTGTATACATTTAACATTGATATAATCTTTTGTCATGAATAAACAAATACAAGGCGCGCATTTAAAACAAACGCTACATTTTCTACTTTTAAATGAATACGTACTTTTAAAAGTGGGAAATATAGAGAAGTGTTAATTGTTACAGAAAATGCTGTTTTTAATTGTTTTCTGTTTAATTAAATAATTTTCACTTTATTTACACAAGGTGGGGAAACTAAAAATGTAGTTTAACTCAACAAACACTTACATTTCCATGCAATAGGTAATGAGCAACGTATATTGTTTAGTGAGAAGTGTTATTATTTCCTAGGTATTGTTAGGTCTTAACTACTGACGTAATAAGTTGAAGTCAGATGCTTAGAACAGTGGGCAACAACTTCACTCAAAGTAATTTCGTTGTTCTTTTGAAATGACCTCATTGTATAAAATAGTTTTAACTGACAAACAATTTGTGCTTATGATAAATTTAAACCTATACAGATTTCATCACTAACTAATATCAGTTAGTGGATTATAGAAAACTAGCTGTTTCGTCCTAGTCTGGGAATCTTCAGTAGCACACACCCACGGTCCCATCTGGGACTGAACATGACACCTTAAGGTTACGTGACCGTATCAAGGTGAAGTGTATGCCCTTCAGTGATAGTGACTGGAGGTAACAATATGTCACAAAATTTCAGAAGTTAGCTTTCATGGTTCACTGAATTCCTGCCTAAGTGGGTGAATGGTCGATCGGCTTGACTTCGTAACCCGATAGTCCTAGATTCACTCCCTTGTGGGAGTGCACTGCTGAAGGTTCTTAAGCAAGGATAAGATCAGGGCTTCCTGGTATCAGTGATTCTCTAACTGATTCGTTACAAAATCGAAATTAATTCAAATCCCTACGTAACCCATTATCTAAATTTAAACGAAGTCATAATTGATGTAAGTTTAGAATTTGGGCACTATGGTATGATTAGGAATTCCACGAAATATGACTGGAAACATCTCATTCAACAGGTGTCTCATTATCCACAAGGAGTCTGATGCAACCATGATTACCTGGATAAATATATGAACGGCTTAACTTCAAAGTAAAGTGGGAAAAGGAGGCATGTATGTGTCTTCTGTAACTTCATCCTTCAGTTTCTGAATGCTCAACTTGAATTGTTGTCTACCTACAGCTTCTTTTAAGACCTTCAACTTGATTTTGAAACCTCTTTGCTCTTGATAGTGACGTGAGCTTATATCGACTCTTCTTCTCTATCTTGCGTCCAGTAGACTGCATCTCCACTTTCTTGAAATTGGGATGAAGTCTGTCTTATTTTTGGCGTATGCATCAGGTAAAAACCACGTCGCCTTGTATATATATCGTTGTACTTGTACACGTTGCCTCTAATCGCCAAACAGTCTAAAGCGCAGAATTTCGCAAAGAGCTCTTCGTTCTCCTTTATTTTCCCTACTGCTTCTCGATTCATCATGAGTTCCGCCTGTGTATTGTCTGGTCCTTGTTTGGTATTCATATTACCCATTGCATTTGTGACGTCACTATACAAGTAGGGCCTTGTCCATTATTGTTTTCAGTTGTCTGGAGAAGCCCTCCTTCTTCGCCATAAGGTCTGCATTTTACATAGCAACGTATAAGTGCAGATTTCCCTCCTTTTACGTTCATGCTTACTGTTATAACCCTGGAGGAGACTGTTTCCCACTGTATCACAGCTTTTGATGGTTTCGATGATTCAACGATAGCCACACCTCCAGTGTGCTAACGGTTATCTTCCGGCTGACCGGAATGGATCACTGATTCACTAGTTAACAATTTGTAGAATCCCCTTCCACTACACTTATTACCCAACAACAATGTAGGCGGAAATCGAGATGAATGGTGAGTGAAAAGTTGGGTGTCCGAGAGTGACATGGGGAAGATTATGTGAAGAGGGAAGAAAAATTTGTATGTAGCTATTAAGACAACTTTAAACGACAGCAGAGAGCAGAGTAAAGTGGATGTATGTTGTTAAAGCCCTAAATTCCACTCGGAACCCGAGGTAGATTCATAGCTCATATAGATAATATTACTCTAGTTGTGCTCTCTAAGATGAATAGCTTGTTTGCAAAGCTTCAATATGGAATGAATTCATTAGATTCCTTCGTGAATGATATTGTGATATCACTCACAGCCTATTGAAATCTGAGGTGAAGACGTTGTTTCTAAATAAATAAATAAAGCTTCGATAACAAATCTTCCAGCTCTGTGAACACAACTACACCAATATCAGACACCATTTACGACTACATGATGTATGTATCAGAATTTGTGTGTCATTGGTTTTCACTCCTGTAGATGAATAATAACTCGGTCGTTTTGAATCTGATGCTACTGAGTTCAATCTATGGTGAATAACAAGTTAGCACTGCACAATGCTCCTTTTTTCCCAGTACTTCTCTGACTACTTCTGATTTGCGACGAAATTCATTTTACAATCTATACAAATAATGTTGACATAGAATCGTAGAAAAGTTACAATTTATCTACTGAAACTGTGAACAAGCAGTTGC
This sequence comes from Trichobilharzia szidati, assembly GCA_944472155.2. Taxonomy (NCBI): domain Eukaryota; kingdom Metazoa; phylum Platyhelminthes; class Trematoda; order Strigeidida; family Schistosomatidae; genus Trichobilharzia; species Trichobilharzia szidati. Next base: position 46,963,524 of record OX235276.1, on the reverse strand, counting down.
TTGGTTTCGCTGGACCAAAATAACCAATTTATTCCAAATCAGATAACAAACCTACATCAGTAGAGCACTAGAGAAAGTCAGGGAATAATTGACAACTGTTTTGTCTTAGTTTGAGACTAATCAGCAACATGCACCCATGATCTTATGACAGCGAACAGCATCTAAGATCTACAGCTTACAAGGCCAACCATTTAACCAATCAACAACTGCGATGAAAATCAATGGCTCACGAATTCTTACTTTTGATAATCGGCTATACATAGTACTACCTCCAAGAAGTGTTACTGACTTGTTGAACCTCAGTGGTTATGGCTTCTCACTCTGACAACTTCATACTCAAGCCGGTCACCAGTGAGCATTAGATTAGCATTTTCAGGTGTTGGTTTACTCCATTTCTGTTGACATATTGGGTGCTTCGATGATTCTCTAAGGTTAATTAGATGTTATCTTGGCTGATTGGGGCTAACAGTTCGGATTCAAGACCCACATTTTGTTCAACCTGAGACTATTCAGCTAGATGTACCTGCATCCGAGTCAGTGACAGTTTTCCCCTTTGAAACTCAACCTAACCCAACATCTCTCTTTGTTTAACCATGTTTCAGCACGAGTCTTGAATAAAATGAAAGGCGTGTTCTAGCCTCCACTAGTAACCAAATAAAACTCCGGCCTAAACTTATTAAATGCTTAAACATACAATCTGCCTTTTCATCTCTTCCATTCATCCATTTAAAAGAACAATGAATAGACTGAAGACTTCTCTTATTGTTCTAATTTTGAAGTGCTATTTAGCATTTGTTTTCCCCGCTGATAGATAAATCTGTGCATAAGTTGAACTGCAAGAATAAATGGTTAATAAATAAGTGAAAAGGCATAACATGAAGCCTCCAAAATAGGAAATATAAAGAAAGAGGTTTTTTTTAGAACAAAAATCAAAAACACTGAGCTGTCATTATTCTTTTGAAATTTATTACAGTCTTACACTGTTTTGTTTTGGCGACAGATAAGTCTATAATATGTACGAGAGTGTATTTAAAAGTCGACTACTTACTTACTTGCGTGCAAACAGCTCACAGCTCACTACTAACCAGTAAGTACATGAATGAATTCATAAATAGGCGAATGAATGAATGACTAATGGCTAAAATACACTGCTGCAATGAATAGCATTCCAATCCTGTGTCATTTTCTAGAAGATAAATTATCTCTCCTTATTCCGCTCAGTAAGTTTATTCACGCAAATAGGGTTTCTCTTTTCTTTTTCTCATCTTACATATCGAAATATTATAGAGAATAATAATAATAACAACAGTATACTGGGTTAATTTACGAAGGAGTTTTCAATAGTAAGTCCGCCATTTATTTTTAGGTTAAAAGAAAAGTGTTCAACTTTTAGGAAACAGATTCGATCTCGGATTGATATCATATGGAGAACTGCTGAAAACCAGAGAATGCTGGAGAGCTATCCTGTCCTGTTTTAACATCCTACAACAGTGTCCAACCATCGTTCCACCAGGAATCGAGCCTGGGATGATCATAGGTTACGAGGTCAACTACGTTGACCCATCAGCCACTTGGGCTGGAACTCAATGACTCATGAATTCTAACTTCTTCGAGCTTGCCTTGTAACCAGAAGGTCCTGGGTTCGAACTCAGGTGGGTGCGTACTACTGAAGAGTCCCGAACTAGGGCGAAACAGCTGTCCAGTAGTCCCAGGTTTTCCAATGGCCCTCTGACCAATGTCAGCTCATGATGAAATCCTGTAACCAATCCAAACTTCTGTCTACCAGCGGTTATAGGAACACCGCCAGCGAGGTAATGTCATCTTAGAAGACGAAATAAAGATTCCGCAAGGAATAGGCTTTTCGACAACTTATTCATCAGATTCTAAAGTTATATATATACGTAATATTTGAGTGATATCAAGTTGATATGACCAACGGATCACAGTTCAAAAGAACGCAAAATTGAATATATACATAGGAAAATTCATGCAACGATTAGGGGATAGAATAATAAGGTAGTTAAAAGAATAATTATCTCAGTTCATGAATAATCCTTATCCAGACATTAATAAAAAATCATGGAAAATCCCCATTGTAGCATTAAGAACACAATATTCAGCTAATGGACTCTTTCCAACAGCGAATTTATTATCGAGCTGTACAATCGTATATATATGGTTTTTAAGAAGTTATATCCGGTGAGGGAATTAGATCAAAGGTGTGAATACATAAAATAATAATAATATGAAATGCAATTAAAACCAAAATGTTTGTTATTATAATCGTAGTTAAATTTCAAGTGACAAAGCAAATTAATGTCATATATAAACATAATTCATAGGATGGATAGAACTTGAAAAAAGATGTGCAATTATAAGAACAAAATAAAAACGTTACGTAATATTGTGTGAAATTTAATAGCATAGAATTTAATGTTGTAAAAAGAAACTGATTTAGAATGACAAGTGGAACAAGTGAAATAATAACGGGGACAGTTCAAAGTGAGAGTAGTAATAGTAACAATTGACATAATAAGGAAGAATATACAAATTGAATAGACAAAAATGAAAAGATGAAAAAATTGGCAGAGCTAAAATATGATTGGGGATTACCATACTTTAGCATAGAGGGATTAAGACCATGAAAGTTGGAGGGATTGAATGAACTTTTTCTGTACACAGAGATCCTGTTTTTCTGTTTCGATAGCCAAAGCTTCAGCAATACAGATGAGTCGGGTACGTAGGGATTTGGGTAGATTACTCTTTGCCTTGTAGATGACTTTGAAGGCGGAGGCTATAGAGATAGGGTGATCATTATCGACCAGATGTTCAATGATCGCGCTTCTTATTGCTCCACTACCACCTTTTCGTAACCATGCAGGATAGTGTTCCTGCACCCTCTTGGACAGAACTCGTGTCGAACGACCGATATACCTAGCTCCACAAGAGCAGGTGAATTGATAAACACACATAGAGTTGGTCAACAGCGGGATCTTGTCCTTCAGGTTATTGAACAATAATGGTCGACTAGAAAAGGCTATTCTCAGGGATGCAGCAGGGAATGTTCTTTTCAGGGACTGTGAAATCCTTCTTTTAATGATATCGGAAGCTAAGTTCCCTTTGAATTCCAAGCTCATGTAATGTATTTTCTTAGGTACGGTTGATAAGTCACGTTTTTTAGGATTTGCATTCACACCTATGATTCAATTCCCTCACCGGATATAACTTCTTAAAAACCATATATATACGATTGTACAGCTTGATGATAAATTCGTTGAAAAGAGTTTCTTCGCTGAATCATTTGTTTTCAATAATAATAATAATAAAAACACGTAGTACAGCGAATTAATTGACTTAGTTGAACAATCGCAATTATATATAATTAGTTTTTTTTAATGTGTGTACATTACGTTTGTCAGACAAGAATGGAAATTAGTTAGGCTTATCGTTTACGTCATCAAAATATTTCAAAAATGTGATGAACAGTCAAAATGTTATTAAGATTAGTAAGAGGGTGTAACTGTATTATATTCAAGTATTAGTTTTGTATGGATTTGATTGATTAGCTACAGGAATTCATCATAAGCTGACATCGGTTACAGGATCATTGGTAAACCTGGGAGTACTAGACAGCTGTTTCGTCCTAGTTTGGTACTATTCATCAGTACGCATCCACCACTCTGGGGTTCGAACACAGGACCTTCTGGTTACAAGCCCAGGTTTTCCAATGGTGAAATCCTGTGACCAATTTTATCACAAAGCCAGCGTAGACGAATCCTTCTCCATAATATACCGGGTGCCCAACAAACTACCGAAATCCTCGAAGCACCGCTTACTCCAAACAGCAGAGGCTATTGCAATTCGCCTCAAACAACCAGCGCTCTGTGTCCAAAAGAAACAAGTCCAGCCCCTACTACTGCCCTGGCCCTCAGTAGAGACTAAAAACTCATGAATTTTTACCATTACCTTTCCTAATTATTCTGACATTCAGTTTAATTAATGTTGATGCAGTTCAGCTGTAATTTATCAATATTATTGATTTGATGTTATTTAAACATTAATGTCGTTCATAAGACTAATTCATTCATTCATTATAATGTATATATAATTGTAGAACCTGATGAAGAATTTATCGAAAAGAGTTCTCTTTGTTCAGTGTCTATTCTTTTGAAAATTTTATCATAGTTATGTAATAAGGTGGATAATTCAGTGAGTGACTTGTTGTCAGAGTGCACATAGATATGAAGGAAAATATGGAATTTTGTAAGAGTCCTAAAGAAATACAAGAGTTATAAGGAGTTAGAAAAATTATTATTATTACCTGTAAACGGCTTACAAAGATGGGGAAATTGTCCGACACGTGCGGTCAAGTAATGAAAGACAACATAAGGAAAGTGGATGCACGAATTTCATCTGAACACAAAGGTTCATTTTCTTCGGGTGGATTCTGATGGCTTCAGTTATATGTAGAAGCCGAACTAGTAAGCAAAATTAAGATTAGCTGGAACACGATAGATCAATAACTTTATATGCTTTATTAGCCTGGACTTCAAGTTTAGTATGCACAAGATGAGCTAGAAAAATCTGATTACTGAACATGCCTAATTGTACGCCCAATGTAATTAGCTCCACATACGCAATCAAACTGGTAAGTGCACACAGAGGAAGCTGAATTAGGTAGTTTATCCTTACCTCCCGAAGGCAAAATTAAAGTGGTTGTGAAAAGACAGTACACCTTTGCTGCGGTCAATGCCGTTTTTACTGTATTCTCTGACCGTTATGTTATTATTTCACAGACATTATTATCCAGGAACTGCAATTTCAACAACTAGAGCTTTTTCAGAATTGTTGACGTACTAGATCGTCTTGGCAGGAAATTCACACTTTTTATCAAAAAACTCCTCTGGATATTCATTTTTACTGAGTAGTTGTCTAATAGTCTTGAGTTTCTCGTTAGAACAACCTTTAGAGTGAATTGTTGTGGCCCTTTGAAACAAACAGTTTACTCATTTGTGTCTATATTTCAGAGGTACAAAAACGAGTATACCAACCAGTCCACGCAGGTTTTCTAGAGGTACTTCCCCTTGTTGTACCGTCGTCTTTCTTAGCTATCAGGATGTCTAGGAATCAAGTGATATCATTTCTTTCTTTACCGATGGTAAAATTTCTTGCAAAATGGACGTCAGCTTTCGTTGGTTCTATGCAGTCTTACTGAAATTGAAGTCAATAACAAGGTTCATATAAAAGACCGAATTCCAAAAGATTCACAGTCTAACTGTGAGTATAAAATAAAATGCTTAGAATGCCAATGAGATATATAACCGACAAGCTTCCAGAGATAATTCGAGGTCAGGAGAAATGAATATCTTAGAACATCCATTCAACCACTGAGAAATGTAATGTGGAACTAGAAACGCTTGAAAAAATTGTCAACTAAAGGTCTCCACACTATAGAATCAGTCCACAAAACTCATTTTAACAATATTGATGTCATTCAGAAGAATTTCAAAAATCACAAAGAACTTCTAATATAAGTATTAAATGGAATCCAGATTTTCTGAATAGGAGTGATGAAATAAGATAGGATTCGACCTGGTTGCAACAGTCCGCTCCCCTAGGAGATGATAAAATCAACGCGAATGTGATAAGCAATTCCATTATGTAAACACATGCTGCTTTTATAATTGTATACGCTTATTAAACCCAACAATCTACAGACACGGTTTTGTTATCTTTACCAGTTGGTCAACTTGACAACGTAAAAAGTACCCCGTATGATTAAATTTTTTACACATATAAACTGAGATTTTGTAAATTCTGGTTTAATAAGACTTTGATAAAGTTATTGGCAGCATTTAAAATAACAAAACGTCAGTAAAAGCTATATCATCTTGTTAATGGCTGATAGCAGTATGTTTTTAAAATTAGCCAAATTTCAATGTCATTGAAGAAAAACTTGAATAAAGCAAGAACAGCAGTTTGTGCAGAGTAAAATGGTACTATCATTTGTCTTGTTGACTTCTCATCAACTGCGTACAGCCTAAATTGGCTTCAACTTCCTCCCCCCTTTGACATAGTGTAACTTTGATAGTCTCTTGTTTCTATGACATGAGTTGAACTCACTTCATTATTACTCTCGGGCATGAGGCTAGCAACCCCACCCTGTAAACAAAGCTGCTACAGAAACTTCAGTACGATGAGTCTCCTTGCCACAAAAGAAAAAGTATGCGTAGGGACATAGCGAGTTGATTTCGAAACTGCTTCACTACTATGGGATGCCACCAACAATTATACATCTCATCCAACAGTTGTAAGATAATGTTGCATGCCAGGTAACCCACAACAGGAAACTTACGGAATCCTTCGAAGTGAGGACAGGAGTAAGACAAGCTGGCTGCCTACTATCGCCAATGATTTTCCTGATTGCAGTAGATTGGATAATGCGACAAACAGCGGGCAATGAGGAAACAGGCATAAAATGGACTCACACAAAAAGCTTGGAGGATCTGGACTTCACCGATGATATATGTCTGATTTCCCACAAACTGGAAGATATGCAAGTGAAAAGCAACAAGTTGGCGAAAAAAAGAAGCATCAAAGATAGGACTTCAGATGAACATAGAGAAAACAGAGGTGATGAAGATTCCTGGCCAACACCAACAACAACAGACAACGATCAGCATAAATGGGAGGAATCTGAAAGAAATAACCTCGTTTACCTACCTGGGAAGCATCGTTTCAACTACAGGCGGACGGAACTGATAAGGATATCAAAGTGAGGATCGGGAAATTAAGGCAAGCTTTGATTACTCTCAAGTTCGTGTGGCGGTCAACAGCACTCAGCATGAAAATGAAAATATTATACTCATTTTCAACTCCAACGTGAAGTCAGTGCTACTTACTATACGGATCAGAGACTTGGCGCGTCACGAAGGGCACTTCGAACAAACTACAGACCTTCATCAACAGCTGTCTTCCCTAAATACTCCTCAAGATCAGATTTCTGGCCAGAAAAGATCAGCAGCAGGGATCTCTGAGAGAGAGCCAACCAGGAACCAATTGTGCGAGAAATATGCAGAAAGAAATGGAGGTAGATTGGCCATACTCTGAGAAAACAAACCATCAACAAGTGACATCACACACAAGGCCATCGCTCGAGTGGAACCCGAATAGGAAGCAGCAAGTTGGTCGTTACTGCAAGGGTGACAAGGAGCAGATCATGTGAATTGTAGATGAGAGCATATGGGCAGACGTGGAGCCGGATGAAAACGTTGTTGGAGAACTGAATGCAATGGAGACGTGCGTCTGAAGCCTTAGGTTCCTCTAGGAACTAAAGAAGACAATAATAATAATAAAAATAATACATTACTACTCAATTTATTAATTACTCATCATCTTATTCACCTCTTGTCTTCATGCCTTAACTCCTTTGCCATTGCATGCAAACCTTCGTTCCTGTCTAAAATTGGACTTTCTGGGTGTAAACTATATAAGTGAAATTTTCTTCAGCACGTAATATTTGCGAGTATGTTAAAACTTTTCTGTACATAAACTTGATAATTTCATCAAGCTGTACACAGCTGATAAGAAACCAACAAAATAAATCATGGTACCATTTTATTCTGCCCAAACTGTTCTCCTTGCTTTATTCAATTTAATAAAAGCGAATAAGTGTTATATTTTCCAAAGAAAAAATTAATTTTTCATATACTACTGATTAATTGATTTGAGTAGTTGGATACCACTCGCATAAATCAGTAGTGCTTATTAGCCATAGAGAGATCGAAGTGATCTAATCACCAGACGAGCTTTTCACTCGTTTGAAGCCAAGCTTATTAAAGATTTGAGTTTAGTTTGACGCAGTTCACAGAGTGGAATCAGTTCAAACTACCCGAATTTCAGCAGACTACTTGGTCAAACTGGTAATACACTAAATCGAATTCTCAATTCACAATTTCTACACAGCTCCAGGAGGTACAATTTCACCGCAGTTTCCTTTGGAAACTTAAATTATTCAGATCACGATATATGATCCCCCTGGAGCGTAATTTATTCTCATAAATGTTCTGATGCATGTTGCCGAATTCTCAACATATTCCACTGACAAGTATTTACTCCAGGCGTGGAATCTACTAGTAAACTCGTAATCGGTAATATATCATCTGCAGTATGGATGTTACAATCAAGAAAGCAAGCGTAAATACATGATGTTACATACTACTGAATGGAGGAATCAGTAATATACGTAGAACAGCTGAAATATTTACGATCTAAACAAAATTTATGATGCCGTGAAGATGAAAAATGGCAGTCTAAATAACTTTTTTACTTCAGCTCGAAACTAGTTAATTATTGAGCTGATTGATGTCATCTAACAAACCAGAGATGATGCAGCACGAAGATAGTTCCTCTATCCTAACAGCGCATACTAAAAATGACAGACAGCATTCAATCTTTATCTGATGTCGACTTGAGATACCAAAAAATGTTTACGAAACTTGAATAAAGCAAGAACAACAGTGGTGTGTGCAAAACAATATGGTATCACCATTTATTTCACTGGCTTCTCGTCAGTTGCTTACAGTGTAAACAAATTACTATTAAGTTCATGTACAGAAAAGTTTTAACATACTTGCAAATTTTACATGATATCAGTTGACAAGAATGCCTCAAAGGGAAAAACAGTTACATTACCAGACATCTCCTTGATGCAGGTTATAAAGTAGAAAACCCAAATCCCTTTAAAATTATCAATGGACAGAAAAGCCCAGTTCTCCTCCATTTTGCCGAAGCAATCCCTATCAGACGCCTGAAACCCCTATTTATGTGTGTTAAGAAAGAAGCAGTTATCAGTCTTTCCTCGCCCTGGTAACTGAATGTCTTTATTCTCTGTCTCATTTGATTACGTAACATATGATTTTAACCTCATCCCCCCCCCCATTTTGATGTAGTGCCATTTTCCTTGCCTATTATCTCAATCGTTTGATTTGAACTCATTACATTGTTACCTAATTTATTAGTTACTCATCATCTGACGCACCTCTCGACTTTATTACGTAACTCCTTTACCATTGTAAGCATACATTTAATTTGTTTAAACTTGAACTCCCTGTGTAAAAACTATATAAGCGTAAATTTCTGAGCACTGTTGACTAACTTCGGAACGTCATGTCAACTGAATTTGTGTAAAATTTGTAAGTCTGTCGAAACTTTCGTGTGCATGAAATTTATGGTAATTTATTTAGTCAGTGAGAAGCTGATAAGAAACCAGCGAAATAAATGATGGCACCATATTATTCTCCAAAAACTGTTGTTGTTGCTTTATTCAGGTTTCATAAAGGGGACAAAACGTATGCAGTTTATGAAACTAGAACCCAGTGCCCATAGTTTCAAAAGCCAAAGCGTTATCCACTAGACCACCTGGCCCACAAGGGCCACCACATGTTCAACGGGTCATATCAATTATTCAATTCAATTTTAGATTTTCCCGTCGATTGATTAGATTGAAGTACTCGGTCTCAGGTTGACATGTGGCCCAATTGGTCTAGTGGATAAGGCTTTGGCGTTTGAAACTATGGGCAGTGGGTTCGAGCCTTGGTGGGGACATCATCACTCACTCCAGAATGCAGGTACATCCAGATGACGAGTCTCAAATAGGACGAAATGTGCTCTATCCTGAATTCCACTGCTAGTCACCATCCATCAATTAACTTCTAATTACATGCCCAGACATCGTCGAAGCATCTGCCCAAGAAGCCAACATGTCAACCTGAGACCGAGCACTTGGGTCCCATCAATCGACGGGAGAATTTAAAATTGAATTAAAGTTTATGAAACTGTTGTAAAACACAAACTTATTAAGTTTTATAACAATTTTACTCTGTTCATCAGTAATACTCATCTAGGCATTGATGAAAAACGTAACAGGCAGTGTTCAGAGAAGAGGCTGTCCTCAGTGAATCTTTAGCTGTGCAGTTGCATTTATACACAATCCACTTTCTTCAGAAAACAAGGTGGTTATCATGATAGTGGAACTGATCGAATAATTCTCTTTTGTATGCAGAAAGTATTGTCACTTTACTCTTTACTTCATAATACGCTCTCAACCATCTGATACTAGTGAAGCTCTAGCTATCTAGATATAGAAACCAGAGCTCGGCATGTAAAAGACAACTCTCCAACCAATTCTACCATCCTGGAAATCACTCTGTTGTTTTCTATCAGATAAACAGTTTTTTTACCCTTACATAATTTCATATCTTTCTCTGTTTCTCTGTGCATCCTGATGACAACTCGTTCATTAAACTATTTATTGTACTATGCGACTCTTTCTCACTAACACACTTAGTCAACTTCGCTTATGTATTGATTAAAAACATTAGCGCCTATGCTTTTGACAGTTCATCTCCTTTAATATGATCTTCTTTTGTCAAGACAGATAAATTGTACATAAATCCGGCTGTAAGCTAGAGGTAATTGTATTCGCCCAGAAGATCCTCCTGGCTAAAGACTACTTGTTTTATTTTTCTCGCTAGTTCTACTACTTACAAATGACCATAAGTAGTGTAGACATCGTTAAATGAATATATGTACGTTAAAGTTTCATGATGTTAAAATGCGTGTTTAATCATAAAATATTTATGAAAAATATTTTTTCTTTTATCAGCAAGCCGTAAACAGAAAATACACACACACATAAACTTATTTGTTTCGAAACCTCATTCGATGACAAGTTCAATCTCTCAATTTTTCTATGTATTGTTGAGTCACCAGTGGAGTCGAGTAGAGTAGAGTGGAGTTAGAGTAGACGTAAAATACATAAGTTGACTTGTCACGCCAACATACAACCAAAAAACAAACGTAAACTGGGGTAAGTGAAGATGAGTAAACAGTCGAAAACTCACAGTTTCTATTCATCATTTGAATGTATTGTGAGACTAGGGACTGTGGTGAGTTCATGAAATTTTTGGTGTTATTGTGGGAAAGGAATAGGTGAGGTGTATATAAATATGTCTGTATATTCTAATGTATCTTCACAATAGTGTTAGTTATCAGTTGTTGTATGAATGCATTTAGATGAATGCATGCACAGTAAGGTGTAAATCAGTGCCATTTATAGACCCATACATACATAGAAGACTCATTGCGATAATTAAGAAAGCGAGAATATTGCAATTCAATTGGGAGTGCTATAATTCAACAGAGAGTTAAAACTAGTCTATCAGAGCATCTGAAACAAAATTCACTCAAAGTTATCTACAAAGTCAAAGAAGCCTCAAGTAAAACTACTTTACAGAAAGATATTCTTCGCCGTAAATTCTTCTCTTCAGGTAATCACAGTTATAAACTAAAATCTTTGTAAACATTACAGTAATACCATATCAGTTTGTTTATTAGATATATATCATCCAGTGGAATAGTATTATTTATTGGATGACATAGCTTCGAACACAGTTTATAACTTGACTGGACACTAGTAACTCGTGTGATGTGTCTAGTCCTTTCTTTGGTGTGGACTGAATTCTGTTAGTCAGGTTTGCAATGTGGCCACCATTCTAGGTAGCTCGCCATCACAGTGCACATTAATCTGATGATATTAGATGGTTAAAGGCAATCGGCAGCAGGAAGCCTTATCTGACCTAGGTTTCGTGCTAGTCGGCACTCATCAGTCACCAAGGCATACCTGCAACCTTGAAGCAACTCATCTCCCTTCTGAGATTTGAACCCACGTCACCCATTGCTGCAGTCAGAGACGTTACCATTGAGCTATTGCCTCCAATCATCTAATATCACCAGGTCAATGTGCACCATGATGGTGAGCTACCTACAATGGTGGCCACATTGCTAACCTGACTGATAGAATTCAGTCTGCACCAAAGAAAGTACTAGACACATCACACTAGTTACTAGTGTCCAATCACAGTATCCACTACAGTCTTACAGGAGGTCAATTGCGAGGCCGAACAGCCCAGTAGTAACGTCTCTGACTGTAGCACTAGGTGATGTGGGTTCGAATCTTAGAAGGGACATGAGTTCATTCAAGGTGATTGCAGATACGCCTTGCTGACTGATGAGCACCAACTAGCACGAAACCTAGGTCACGCAAGGCTTCCTGCCGATTGCCTCCAACCATCTAATATCAACCATATCGTGCTGTTTATTTTTTATTCATTGGGATCTAACAAGAAACTTTATAATAATAAAAATATCATATAACCAATGCCCAAATATTTTCAAACTATTAAAATTCAACTTGGATTGGATATATATATATATATATATGTATATAACATTTCTTGCCTCTTAAAATTCTTCCAGGGAAATGTATGCTGTCAAGTAGCAGTTTCGTTATATTTTCAGAGAAAAACTTTTTTTCCCCTTAATTTAGCAACGGATAGAAAAGGCGAGGAAAGGAAAGACGTCGAGGGGAGGGGAAGTTGGATAGCTTTTTTATTCGATGAATAAACCTTTCTCTTGATAAGAAGGATCAAAAACGGTAACAACGTTGGATAAAAGTTCAGCGTAAGTATTTTTCCCCAATCCCCCCTCGCTGGTCACCACTGCCGCCACCAACCCCATTGTATCAGTGACTTTAAAAATAAAAGTTTTCCCTTTAAATGATTAAAATATATATATTGCTTGTCAAAAATGAATGAACGAAAAGTAAAAAGAAAATAGAAAAAGGAAGTTCGCCTTCTTATTTTGATATTGTAAAATTTGACAGTATATACCTTGGTATATAAGTTTTAGAACACCGCTGTAGAGTTTATTCACACACTGACTGGCACACATACACGCACGCACACAGATGATAAGAATATGTAACCCTGACAGAAATGAAATATTTTTTGCCGTTTTTGATCGTTATGTTGAGTCTTATTTTAATGCGAAAATATAAATTATGAATTTGACATTATATCCAACTAAAAATAACCGTAGTTATTATTAATATTATTATATACGTCAGTGGTTCACTGGCAGAATGCTTGCCTGGCACGCACATGGTTTCAATTTGTTTCTCAGCCAACAGACGCACTGCTGAACCTGGCCGGTAGTAAGCCTAGGTAAGAGGGGAGGTAGCCCCCCTGGTGACTTCACCCCTTAAGAAACGTCACCGCTATTGAAACTTCAAAACTTGATGCCCCATATTCCACTAGGAATGAATTTGAGGAAATATGACTATTGCTTCCTTGTGCTCCAAGTGGAACATTGGGGGAGGGGAAGGATGCTTCAACAGAATCTCTCCGTCGTACTCTATTCAAGCGCCTACATGCTTTCATGACGTATACATCAAGCTACTCTATATGGGGCATCATAGCAGGCAGCTTGATAACTAAACAAAGACTGAACGCTGCTGTTAAAAAGACTTTTTATGCAGCTAATATCATAATAATTGAGAATGTGAAGCCAATATATCTATCTAAGCCCTTTGAACATGCGAAAAATGACGTCACATCCCACTGTATTTACCTGTTTGAATGTACGTGTGGGCACACATACATAGGGAGCACTCATCGAACTCTGCAAGTAAGGGCTGGCTTCAGAGCATATTCCTAAATGGCTCCAGAAACAAATAGAATCTTCAGAACCCATTAATGGTGAGAACAGGAGACCTAGCTCTTTTATTGCGAAACATATTATAGAGACAGGACATAAAATTGACGTTAACAGATCTTTTAAACTTGTCTATAAAACGTGTTTGGGGCGTATCCTAAAGTTCGTGGAGGCCCTAGCAACTGAAAATTTAAACCACCTTTATGCGTTCAAAAACAATTCGTCATCACATTAAACCTTCCTTATTAAACTTTGTATTCATACCAGGATAGATGTACTATTACCTCTGTTATTTGGTTTAGTGATTGATCTTCATTGTTATTTTGACCTTCAATATTTCCCTTCAACTTAACCTAAGTCACCTGTTACCTCTTTATTAATTTCATATATATTCCTATGACAAGTCCTTGTGTGATCAGATTGTTCGAAATGTGTTGCGCAAATACATTACACGATTCAGACAAATTACGTCTTCTTATTGGTTTATCTAGATTCATAAAGGGAACCAATTGTTTTAAAAGGTATTGTGTTACTATTATCACTGACATCTATGGTAAACTTCTGAGTAACTCTTTGCTATTCTCATGATGTTTTATCTCTAAATCTAAAAAATACCTTTGTTAAGTTCTAGAATCACTAATATGAGTGGACCAAATTCACACGAGTTATAATTTTTATAGTGAAGTCGGGACTTCAGCTCCACTTCCCTACATCGATTTCATGAGTAATCCTCTGACATTTTCAGTATGCGATATGCACGCACATTTCTTGATTACACACATTCACAAAGGAGACTACTAATGCCAGAGGAATATTTGATTAACTTATAGATCGTAGCGGGAAAAATTTAGACATGGTTTATGCAAATGGTTATTAAATGGGGTCGCTTACACAAATAATCCGTCCTTAATTGTGAGGAGGATAAGTATTAGTGGGAATACATTGAATCACCACTAATTATCAAGTATTGGTTTGCAGGGATTTGATTGGTCACAGGTCCGGTCACGAACTGACATCAGTAACAGAACCAGTGGAAAACCAGGTTATACAGGACAGCTGCTTCCTACTAGTTTCGGAATGTACGATAGAATGCACCCACCGGAGTTCCAGTGAGACATTGTAACCAGCAGGATCAACCAAACCAGGTAAGAGAACCGTAACTCGCCTATGGCATTAGCTGGTAGTTGCTCTACTTATATCACGAATTAGCAAAAGTTGGAATTCGTCGAGTCTCACTGGCTGAATGGTCTATGAGCTTGCTATGTAAATGGAAGGTCTTAGATTCAAACTCTTGTGGGCCCGCACTGATAAAGAGTACCAAACTGGGAGGAAACAGATGTCCAGTACTTTCTGGTTTTCTAATGGCTTTATAACTGATGTCACCTGATGATCAAATCTGCAATCAGCACTAATTCATTTATCAAAATTAACTTGACCTTACTGTATACACGATAAATAATTGAGATTTACTTATAATAATAATAATAATAATCTACTTTATTCCAAAAACAGTACTTAAAATACAGAATGGAATTCTCAGTATTTGTCACAATATTGCATCTGATTTACTCAAAATATAAATAAAATTAAAAATTAAGACAAAATTAATCGGAGGAATTTGTCCACATTTACGACATAAAGTCAAAAATATTCGAAGCATGAATTGAGATTTTTAAATATAATAATAATAACAGTGAGTTTGTTTCAAACGGTATTGTCGATTCAGTTTGGAAACTTTAGCATGTTATAGATTATTGAATGTAATGTTCTGTTGGTGAGGGGAAATACAAAATTAACAGTTATAATACAGCTTAAATTATGTCCACACTTATGAGAAAAAATAAATAAAACAAAAAAATTGAGAGGATTATAAATATAAGAAATACAATAACAATAAAGTTTGATGCTTTAAGGGTGAAGGAAATGGTTTATTTAGTGGTGCTAAGAAGGTTAATTAGTTCATGTCTAACACTATTTTCATCACATAAAGTACGTGCTAAATATGGTATAGTGGAATTTTTATAATTGGACGTACGTGCATAAACTGCTCTGAAAAGACTTCTTGTTTTACCTGAGGAGACACAAGGTTGGAGCTGCGGGTGCTGCTGTGGATGCTCACAGTATGACAAAATTCCTGTAGCAAATTTGTTGCATGAAATCAAGTGCCTATCATCAATGACGATGTCAACGATATGGTCCAATGGGATACCATTCGCCCTACTGACTGACAGTCTTCAGAGTTCTACGAAGTATGACACAGTCCTTTTTAACCAATCCAGGAAAGAATAAGGGTGAACAGTAAAGAAGAATAGGTAAAATACACGAGTTGATAAACTGTAAGAAGAGTGGTTGAGTTATGCCTGAGTGCTTTAACTTCTTAATGTAAAAAGTCAAACGAAATATTCTTTTAGAAATCGCTAAGACATGAGAGGACCAGGATAGGTCAGAAGAGAGAATTAATCCAAGATACTTAACTTCAGACTTGGTTTCTATATCAGTATCATCGATTTTGCAAGGATCATAGAAACCAACGGCTTCATTTAACTTTCGTTTACATCGGAAACTGAAATTAACAGTCTGACATTTGGAAGGATTAAGTGTAAGGCCGTTAGACGAAGACCATTTGCTAATTCCTGATAGAAAGTTGTTTATCTTAGTGCAATCAAGCTGGGAGTTAACAGACATTGAAATAGTTAGATGATCGCCATACTTAACAAAGTTCATTTCATCAGGAATCAAAAAGACCTTCTAAGACGAATAAATGAGTAGTATTTATATTTACGTTAATATTTAATAGAAATTATATACAAATGAATAAATGCTTCTTTCAGGACACAAATAACGTCACGACTCATCTAAGTTGTTTAGCATTTCAAAAATCACTCAAAGTATCCTGAAACAATGAAACTAGAGGAATTTGAATGAGAACATTGGCAGTAAGAAAATAATTTTTACAATGAAATGTTACCTACCATTTTTAGAAAGAAATATGCATTGATTATTTGAATCTTCATCGTTCTAGACATCCTTCAATGTTTCCTGTAGGGATCTATTCATTGAATATGCTCTTATTATATTATTATTATTATTGTTCCCTTGGGTTCCTAGTGGAACATAGGGCTTCAACTACATGTCTCCACTTGCTTCTGTCTTCTGCTGTACTTTTCACCTGCGTCCATGTTAATCCATACTTTTTCAACTCCTCTTCACACGATCTCCTCCATGTCACCCTTGGACATCCCACTCGCCGCTTCCCTTTCGGGTTCCACTCGAGGGCCTGACGCGCGATAGACGGGGTGGCCGAGTGGTTAAGGCGATGGACTGCTAATCCATTGGGGTTTCCCCGCGTGGGTTCGTATCCCATCCCCGTCGGGATTTGACCTCGCCTAGATTTCTAACTCGCTAGTTTTTTAGCCGGTCCCAAGCCCGGATAAAGAGGGAGAGTTGGGGCGTGGTGCTAGCAACTCCACCCCCAAAACCAAATCGTACGGAAACTTCAACGCATAAATACATTTAAAATACTAAAAATATACCCTCAGGTTACTTCTAATTTTTCTTTTGTTTTGATTATAGCTTGATTCCACACTGTATTTTTGGTACAAGTATGGAATTTTCAGCATGTGATATCGGTAGGCCAAATTTCGCAAGCCGACCATAGATATTAGGTGTGCGTCGGCCGTGGGTCGAACTCCGGACCATGTGCATGGTCAGCGAGAGTCCTAACCACAGTGCCACCGACGCACATAATAACAATAATAAAAAGAATCCGTCATCAAGCTTGGAACCAAATACAAATCCCATGAAATACAACTTTGAAATTAATCTAAAGCTCATTAGTGACAGGAGTTCTACTGACACGTTGTGATCACTGGGGGGGGGGGTTCCACCAAGTTGGGTGTGAGGACAAGTACTCACCGATGACATTAGTCTGTGGTGGCACTAACAATAAATCGTGAATTCACAGAATTTAGAATTCATGGACAGGCGACTAGATCCTATCCAAGTGGCTGAATGATCGAACTCGCCTGGTACTGCTGAAAAGTTTAGTTGGTTCTAAGTCAGATCAAGGAGAGATATCAGTTAGATAACTATTGACAACTAGAGAGTACTGGGCAGCCGTTTCATTCACATTTGCGGGAAACTTTCCAGCAGTGCACCCCCATGACCGAACCAAAGATCGAATGAATATCCACAAGTTCGTTGACCATTCATCAACAACTGGGACGGAATTTAATGGCTCAAGAATTCTACCTTCTGCTGATGCGTAATAGTAATAGTGTTAATATTGATGCAAATAAAAATATTAATAGTAACAAACACTAATTTTCTTAAAGGATATTGATGCCTGTCAAACAGCAGAAGTCTCAACTACAAGACCGATTGAGCATAGGAGACTTCAATCAATGACCACATGAGTATCTACCGTTTCTCTGCTTTTCGTGTCACAAGGAATTGATAAACACCTTATAGAGACAGCTTCCAGTAATACAATTATATCAAATACAAAGTAATACTTGAATTCTAAAACAAAATGTAGGGATTTAAAACTAAAACAATATCAATTTAAACAGCATTCACTTAATATCAGTTTTGCTTACGGAAATAGTATTCTTCGATACATTTGTACCGCTTTCAGCACGCTGTTAACAAAAAATATTAATAGTTTTCAGTTAAGTGAACCTTTGAAAAGGCATACACTCCGGACACTTCTTTTTTCAATACGATCACGAACGTCGTAAAAGTAGGACTTAGTGACTGCTATTAGATCCTTTCGAACTTTCTTTTCAGGCATTGCTGGTGAGACAAACCTGTTTAGAATGACGGCTGAATGAATATTATTATTATTGAAATGAACCTGACTTACATGTTATGAGCTTATAAAATCTACACTGTGTTAAAGCTAACTTTTTAGATGTTCCGTATGCAGTAAACCGATTGGGGAGTTTCGGTTCCCAAAAGTAGTTAAGCATTCCTCTTAGAGAAGAATGAATGTTGTGTTTAAGCTGGCATGTCATTTTCGTCAACCAAGTGAAATCAGTAGTCATATATTACAAAAACTTACGAATTTATCCTGAAATTTAGGATCCTTCAATAATGCTTCCAGTTGACTAATTTCCTCCTCATTAGCTAAGGGGAATAGCAATTGACCATAGTCAGTAGTAGCCTTTGTATTTCCCCCAATGGAGTTGTTCCCTGTTTTCGCCAGGATCAACAACTCGGCTGCCATATTCATATTCTTCTCTTGTAGATCTAATAAGCGTTAACCGTGTGTTGCATAATATTGTTACCCATCACTTTTCTCATCAAATTCCGACTATCTTCTACAGAATTTGAGAACCTGCAAGCTAATTTAAAGGTAATATATTGACTTACACACTAAGACAAGACTCTTGTATTACTGGTGAAGACGACACTAGGGGAATCGGTTTCGTTGAAGTGTTGAAAGACTGATAATGTTGAACAAAAGTGCATCACCTGGCTGGAGGTAACCAAAGACTTGATACCATGATACTAGTGTCAAGATGCTTTTCAGGGCCAAAAACCTGTGCTTCAACGAAATCCATGTCAATGGAATTAAACACACAACACGATTTTTTTCGTTTGGGTAATCTGCATATTGTTATACTGACAGAAAAAATAGCCATACTCTTGACATTTAACATTGCTAAGCGCCGACGCATGGTCACAGTTATCTGAATTTCCGTGACCAGCATTAAAGATTTCCTGTAATGTCAACAGAACCCTTTCCGCTTCTGAAAACAATTCTAATTTCGAAAAATAAAAAATGAATGCAGTTAAGTTACCGGTCCTAATAATTTTCGTGCATGGAACACATTTCTATCCCGGTTTAGGCTGAATACCTGCCACAATTTCCATGTCACTTATATCGAAATTGTATACGCAGAAATTGTCAGCCAACATCCAATTGCTAGAAGAAATCAAGAATTTCTTCACATTTTTGGCAAAAATTAGGATATAGGTCTTCGCCTGATTCTATAAGAAAGTTTTATAATAAAAAAAATAACTTCATTTTCTTATTCAGGTGTGTATGACAACAGGAATGGCAACGGTTTACCATGTCAAGTTATCAGACAGTGTCCTTAAGATATACAAAACTCATTTACACATGTCTTTCGATTTTTAGCACGTTTCATGCACTGACAGTAGGATGTAGGGTGAGATAAAAAGTTGCATAATGCCTTTGAGTGCAAATTACATTAGAGGAAGGAGACACTCAGTTTCCTTCTAACTGCTTCTCACATCTATTAGGCCTCTATACTTTGTTTAAGAGTTTATGGGAATAAAACTTGAGCACTCCAAAATCTTGTTAGCTGATATAGGGTCAGGCTGGAAAAGAGCTAGCGACGGTCAAACGAAAACATGGCACCAGTCAATGAAATCTACAACAGTTAGTCTAAGCCACATGGGAAGGTGTAGACTTCCTGGTTGGGGTCCTCGGGACGGTAAAAACCAATGGTTGGAAACAATTGGTGACATGGCTCAAAATCGTTCTCAATGGCTGGTGCAGATGCATCCACTCCTTGTGACTTATGATTTCCGATGAAACTGTTTTGTTCTTCGTTATTACTATTCCTTTGTCTCACACCTCTGTTTACTGTCTATATTATGCATTTCTCCTACTTTCTTCTCTTGCTTTGTGTGCTACATGGAGTGTAGTGACTTGAACTGCCGCACATATGTGCAAAGTTATATGTCGAAAACAGACAGACAGACAGAGACTCCAAAATCTTCCTTCTGTAAGACTTAAAGGCCTTTTCACTACACCCAAATACACAAGGTTCATGGGGCAGGTGGAAAACAGCGCCGTATTAATGCTTAAGTTTTCAAAACCAGATATTCATCGTTGATGGGTCGTTTTACGTCGGCAACGAAAGTTATTATCCCTCCTCAGTGGGAAATTTTCATTTCCGAGAAACCACTCCACCTATATTTTCTTCTTCTACTACTAATATGCAACTGTGGCATCCGTCAATGACACCACGTCTGCTCTTACTTGTGTGTCACACATTACAGCCTTCAGGTTTACGGAGATATGCCTGTTAAGATCTGCACTGACTTATGATTAAGACTCCACTTATAAAAAGCATTGTAACTATAATTAACACAGGGGGTTGTTACAGTTGTACGACAATGCTGCATGTCAAGTAATCCACAACGGGAAACTTACGGAATCCTTCGAAGTGTAGACGGGAGTAAGATAAGGCTGCCTACTATCGCCAATGATTTTCCTGATTGCAGTAGATTGGATAATGCGACAGACAGCGGACAATGAGGAAACAGGCATAAAATGGACCCACACAAAAAACTTGGAGGATCTTGACTTCGCCGATGATATATGTCTGATTTCCCACAAACTTGAAGATATGCAAGAAGCATCAAAGATAGGACTTCAGGTGAACATAGAGAAAACAGAGGTGATGAAGATTCCTGGACAAGAACAACAACAACAGACAACAATCGGCATAAATGGAAGGAACCCGAAAGAAACAACCTCCTTTACCTACCTGGGAAGCATCGTTTCAGCTACAGGCGGACGGAACTGACGAGGATATCAAAGCAAGAATCGGAAAAGCAAGACAAGCTTTCACTACTCTCAAGTCTGTGTGGAGGTCAACAGCACTCAGCATCAAAAATAAGATCGGGATTTTCAACTCCAATGTGAAGTCAGTGCTACTATACGGATCAGAGACTTTGCCAGCGCGTCACGAAGAGCACCTCAAACAAACTACAGACCTTCATTAACAGTTGTCTTCGCTCAATACTCAAGAGCAGATGGCCATAAAAGATCAGCAACAGGGATCTCTGGAAATGAACGAACCAACCAGGAATCGATTGTGAAACAAATAGGCAGGAAGAAATGGAGGCGGATTGGATTGGCCATACTCTGAGGAAACCATCAAGTAACATCACTAGACAAGCCATTGCTTGAGTGGAGCCCGTAAGGGAAGCGGCGAGTTGGTCGTCAGTGCAAGGGTGACTTGGAGGAGGTCATGTGAAGAGGAGATGAAAGTATGCGGGCAGAATTGGAGCCAGGTGAAAACTCTAAGAGAGAACCGAACGCAATGGAGAGGCGCCACTGAAGCCATATGTTCCTCTAGGAATTAAAGGAAACAATAATAATAATAATGATTAACACAGGCCGTAATAGTTTATCGGATGTTGAAATGGACAAACTAACGACATTCAGATGCAAACTATGATGCTGGAAGGAGTAACCAGTCACCCATGTCTCCGCTTAATGAAACACATTTTGTAGAACTACGTAGCAGTATATTATATATGTATATATATATATGCGTCGGTGGCACAGTGGTTAGGACTCTCGCCGACCATGCACATGGTCCGGGGTTCGATCCCCTTCCGGCGCACACCCGGTATCTATGGTTGGCCTGAATTTGGGCTACCGATATCCATGCTGAAAATTCCACACTTGTACTGAAAATACAGTGTGGAATCAAGCTGTAAAGGGCGAGGGTATAGGCTATGACGGTTTAATTTCTCCGCGAAAACACCTCGTCATAGAACATAGCCTCACTCGCTGTAAATAAAAAATTAAAAAAAATAACTTCCAAAGTGAGGCTTCACAGAGTTCACACTTTTCTGATGCATTAAAACAACTTGTGCTGATTGCTGTTAAGGGTTTATTTTTTAGGTGCAGTCTCGCATATCGGTGACATTGTGTAGTAAATTATTACAGTCCACAGTGTTTGCCGGGAACTAAAACAACACGGAATGATTTACTCCAGCATAACATTTGGCCCAAGAAAACCAAAAGCACCTGCCCTAATTAGATTCATATTTGTTGATTGAGGATGGAAGGCCTGAAGCCCATGTTAGTCTTTTTATAGTAAATTTCTCTGCTTCTCAACTGAGGTAGATGACACTACTTCTTCTTGGAGTCGGTTGCAGGAATTTATTACGCTGTGTGAGAACCAGTACTCCACAGCAATATGGTTTCTCTTGACTTTTGAACTCTCTCGCCATGTACTTCAAGATGTTTCGACTTGGCGGGAAAGAAAAGAGAGTAGATTGGGTCCGTTGTCATTATTTTAAACATTGTAATTAAATCTCCTCTCTGCCTACAGCAAGATAGGGAGAAGAGATTGGAACTGTCTAGTCTTTCCTCGTATGATAGATTAATCATGCCGAGAATCATACATGTTGCCTTCCTTTGAGCCATTTCTAAAATATGTGAGTCCCTTTTAAGACAAGGATTGGCTGTCTGGTTACAGTTTACTGGTCTTAACGTAACCAGAGAGATATAAAAACAGGTTAACATATCTCTGCTGATTCTAGTAAAGACTCTGAGAATCTGGAACTACGTGCAGCGACCACGTGGAAATGTCCTTACTGTGACACCTAAATCCAAATGAGTCTGCACCTATGGGAGTTTTATTCCTTCCAGTTCGTAAGAGCTGATGCTTGTGTGTCCAGTACGCATGGTTGCACGTTTCACCACACTCATCGGGAGCATCCATTCTCTCGACCACTGTAACAATTCCTTGAAGTCTTCTTGCGACGTGAGCGCATCACAGTCTCCCTTCAGCTATCCAGATTTTTAAGTCATCTGCGTGTGGGACCATTGGGGAATCTGTGAGCACAGACAACTCACTGAAATACAAAATAAATAGGAGAGGTCCGAGTACTGTGCCTTGTGGCACTCCACTACGCACTGTTTTCCAGGAGGAGAGTTTCTAGTTGATCCTGACCCTCAGCCTCCCACTTATTAGGAATTCCGTAATCCTGTTTAGTAAGCAGCCTTTGATACCAAGACTCTCGAACTTCATGTGTAGTCTTTGTAGGATTATTTTTGTCCTACAGATTTAGTCCTTCCTCAATACTGACGACACAGAGTCTCGGCTTTACTATAGTTAAAACAGAATAACTTGACTTAAACTTTATCTGTTTCTAAAACATAAAATAAATCATACAATTATACCAAGAAAAATGTAGAAATCCACTGTCATTACGAAAACAGGACAAAAACGTACCGAACAGTATTGAACGTACGGACAAAATGAACAGTCAATTAATTACATGTATATACAAGTAAAGTGACAGACAGAAAAGAACATTCAAGGTCACCATCACGTGGTGTAAGTTACATTAATTGGCCAATAATCGCGACAAAAAAGGTCACATAATATTGATTGGCTGTTTATCATACAGTCTATCTATCTGTCGCGATTAAAACTCCCCGCGAACGATCACCACGTTGACCTTTCGTACGCTTCTTATATCTTGTTCCACTTCTTGAGTTGAAGTTTTCAAACACAGCGTCCTGACGTGGCCATCTTGGTCATAGTACATCTGCTTAACTATAGCCTTTCGCCAGAGACCTCTCTGTGTGTCAGCACTGTTAACTAAGACGAGATCATCAGGTTGTGGGTTGTGCTTTATATCCAACCACTTAGATCTTGTTTGCAGCATCAGAAGATATCCACGTAGCCATTTATGCCAGAGCAAATCAGTCAAATATTTTGGAAGTAGTTGACTATAGTGTTGGAAGAAAGCATATCCATACATAGCATTCTCTTTACCTTTATAATATTGGAATTTTCTTAAGGATTCACCAATTGCTGAACAAGCCGCAGTTAAAAGCCTTTTTGAAACTAAGGAAATACACAATTCAGGTGCATCGTCCACACCAACTACTTCATCTCTACGTACCATAGAATCGTCAGCTTTAATCAAAACTCGTAGAATTGCATAACAAGCACAATAATGTGCTTGACACCATGATCCAATGTCATCAGCATTTTCTGCTGGAGAATAAAACTCCATGGAAGTTACAACTGAAGGAATCATTGACAACCAATTAATATAGACTACATCTGAGATATCGCCTTGAGCACAGTCGGTATTCAGACCAAACTGCTCCAGAACAAGAGGTAAATCAGATAAATAAATTCCAACGCACTCAGCTTGACACTTGTCTATTGCAGATGAAAGGTTTGAAAACTTGCTGTCATACGTTCCTCCTGCTTCACACCAACCTTTTACAGGACCTCCATTTATGACATATTCAGTAGTTTTCGTGTGGGAATTTCGTTTTCCATAACAATCACGCCAAAACAGTTTACCTGAACCATATCCCATCAGTTCATGAAGTCCAACTTGTAATTCAAAGGAACTTTCAGCATGTTCCACGTACATTTGCTTGTCTTCATTACGTAGAAATTCTGTTTTAGGATCCTTGAAACGAACACTAAGTACATTATCCAAAGAAACATTTTTAAATCCATCAACTTGTCGTACATCATCATAGTTAGGAGTATTAATTCCAACAGGAATCCCAGCAGTTACAAACCTCACTACACCCAAACTAGTAAAGTCTGACTGTAGGAATTTATCTCTTTCATATGTAGAAGGCCATGGTAAATTTATTAACAACCTTTCAGCATTATTTACAAGTCGTTGGAATTTTTTAGACACTGAATTATTTACAACAGCGACAAATGACTCAAACTTTGCACGAACGCCAAAGGGATCACGGTATGACTCTATAAACCCAATATACTTTTCAACAACATGGTTCTTATCTTTAACCCATAACCTGAAGGCATCTTTGTGAGTGGCTAATGAGCCAGTAGTGAAGCTTTCAGCATACTGATGCCACATTTCTGATTCGATTTGGTTAAGCGAATGTGCTTTAAAATCTTTACAACAATCGACTAGCAACTTCATCAGCTCACTATAGTCACCATATTCAAGCTGCAAAGATGTGTCCGAGGGAAGGGCATCTCTTAACTTCTCACGACGTTGACTTAGAGGGATTTGCAGGTCATGGTAA
Organism: Trichobilharzia szidati; assembly: GCA_944472155.2. Lineage (NCBI taxonomy): Eukaryota > Metazoa > Platyhelminthes > Trematoda > Strigeidida > Schistosomatidae > Trichobilharzia > Trichobilharzia szidati. The sequence goes on along the minus strand of OX235276.1, from coordinate 46,938,155 downwards.
CATTGGGCTAACTGTCTTTGTTTTTCTTGGATAATAGGAGCGTCGAAATGACATTCTGCAGCAAAAGTGTCAGCCTGGACTTTGAATGCATCTATACGTTCACGATGAGTAGCTACATCACATTCAAGCAAGTTGTGCCGCCTTTGTGCGTTCATCACACCGTTTAGATCACGACCGACATCCTCTGAAGCTATCTGAGCTTCAACATCACTCAACCATAACTTGACATCTACGTTGCGAGCGAACTGTTGTTGCCTACTTGCTTGATCTAAATTTTTCTTCTTGTCTCCCACGGCATTTACGAGATGAGACCAAGTTTCATCCAACTGTTCAATCTTTACTTTTATTTCTGACGAGTTGTAGTGGTTTGCATTTAACAAATCCTGACCTGTCTTTTTAATATCTTTAACGCGGGATTGGTTCACTTGTATTTCTGCCTCAAAACTCTGATGCTTCTGCACCTTTGTTTGCAAATTCGTGGAGTCTTTGTAACTTTCATCAAGTGCATTTCTAAGTTTTCCTGATACCCATGACTGCATTTCATCTGCATCTCTATCGAACATTTGGTAACGGTGGGAATCTTCAAGACGCTGACGGCGGTTCTGAGCTTTCTCCTTTAATGCATTTCGTGTACTTTGAAGACCTTCCTGAATCTCATGAACCTGTGCAGCCGCATAGTGGTTTGATTCGATTAATTTTGCAGCGAATTCATCAAGTTGTCGCATCTTTTCTTCTTGTGCTAAAAGTGACTTTTCGAAGTCTTCATGTTTCCTTATGAGTGCTTCCACAGAATCGAGTGAGTCTCCCACATCTTTTATTTCTAATAGGGCCTCTTGCTTACCAATCCAAGATTCCGACTGTTCAGTGTCGCGGTAAAAATACTGAAGGCCCATACACTGTTCTAGCTCTTCACGTCTTTCCTCACACAACTGCATCAGGGAGGCTCTCTCTCTTTCAAGGGTGGAAAGTTTAGCAGTTATGTCTTCACTACAGGGATGGCCAACACTTAGTAATGCCTGACCTTCTTGCATGCATGTATCGAAACTGTCAGCTCGAGAATTTATCTCAGCGGTGTATTCCTTATGTCGTTCTACTTGGGCTTCAGCACCAGCTACATCCTTTGCCAAATCATCCGCCGATATTAACGTCTTCATGTCATTCATCCAGATACTCACGTCTCTCCAGTCAGCCAAAAAGCGATGCATCTTGAATGACTCTTCCAGTTTACCTCTCCTACCTACAGCCTGACTTTTCAGCTTATCCCATGCAGTAATTAATTCGTCATACTTGCCTTGTATAGTGTCTTGCGAATCAGGATGCTTCTGTGCAAGCGCCTTAGCATCATCTCCAAGTTGAACAATCTTTTTATCTGGGGCAGTCAAATCCCTTTCTAACGCTGCGTGCTTCCTTTGTAAGGCTTGGACTGAGGCAAGATCACGACCACAGTCCTCAATTTTCTCTGTGGCTAAGGCATGATTGACCATGCTAGTTTCTTCAAGGGTCTTCCTGTATGGTCCCAGTAATGTCCAACCCAAGGGAGTCTTTACGGCACAAGGTTCGTTAGCTCCTCCAAGCCTTTTATCGATAGTTACGTGAGCTTCTGGCACGTTACAGCCAATAAGCATCTTAATTTCTTTATTCTTAACCTCTGGTAAAACTATCCCATCTAGGTGACTCCATGAGGCCATCTGATCTGCTGTTAGCACAACTCTTTGTAACTGTGGCAACTTCTCTACTGTCCATGCTTTGGAAACAGTAACATGAAGTGACGAATCCAACGGAGAGACTTCCAGTTGCTCTTGTTTGCAAGACAAAGTAGACTGTGAACCAAGCGTCTTAAGGGAGACTGTCTTAGTTGCTCCTACCAAACCTAGTTCTCTTGCCAGATCTTCTGTGACTAATGTTGCGTCTGAACCACTATCCACAAACGCACAGGTTTGAACGACATTACCATTATATCTGGCTAAGATGGGAACAATAGCGAATGCGGTTTCACTTGCCGGAGTCTTGTCCAAAGTCATATCACTACACTGTTGAGCGTTAATATGCACATCATTTTTTATATCGTCGGATGATCTCTGGCTTCTGTGAAGCAATGTATGGTGTCTCCAACCACAACCTTCAACTGTACAGGACCTTGGAGATCGGCAATTCTTTGCTATGTGATTTGCTTTTAAACATACGTTGCATAGTTTTCTCTTGGAAACAAATGCCAGACGTCCATCAATCATCTTTGAACTCTGAACACTGGTCTAGGAAATGGACTCCCGAACACAATATACAGGGTGGGATAAATAAACGTGACTCGTTCTTAGGATCATTACTCGGCTTTTCGACATTATTCTCTGAGAGCCTGGTAACAAACACTCGGTGTTTAGAATCAGAGTTTTTCTTCATAGGGTTAGTAAACTCCTTACTATTTTTTCCCGTGGAATGCCCATTGATTAGCAGCCCATACCTGGTGTTAGCCATATCTGACTGCTCCTTAACAAACATGCATAAGTCGCTAAATGATGGTTCGCGACCGCTCTTTATGACGTTGCAAGCCACCTTTATCCATTCTCTCTGTGAATGAACAGGGAGTTTTAGGACTAGTTGTTCAATAGTTTTACCAGAATTCAAATCTGAAACATAGTTCATCTGTTTTAAAGTCAATTCGCAGGCTTGCATCTCGTGAGATAGCTTCCTTAGTAATGCTGCATCATTGCTTTTAACATTTGGAAACTCTAGGAGTTTCTCTATGAAGGTTCGGGCCACAACATGCCTTTGCCCAAATGCTTCCTCTAACAGTTGTAGGGCTTTATGATAACCTTCCTCTGGCTCTTACAAAACACAGTGTTTGATTATATCTTTGGCTTCTCCTTCACAATACTGAATCAAGTAATTTAGCTTACTTCGGGATCCAATGGCATCATTATCCACCAAGTCTTCAAAATTCTTTATAAAATTCCAATAATTTACAGGATTACCGTCAAACTTAATTATCTCTCTTTTAGGCATGTCCAGAAACTTGGATATAGCTCTGGCGAGCTCATCGTTAGAAGATACAGCGACTGTATGCGAGGTAGAAGGCTTGCAAGGTGACTTATTATGATTAGAACATTCACGACTAGCCTGTCGTAATCTTTCCAATTCAATTTCTTTCTCTATTTGGACTATACGCATTTTCGCTAGCTCCAGCTCTACCATATAATGTGGTTTATTCTCGTTGCTTCCAGGGAAATCAGCTTCATTACTCTTTTCTAATTGTGGAGTTAACGACGGCATAGTTTCATAACTTTCGTCTGCCATACTGTTCGAAACTTTGCAGGATTATTTTTGTCCTACAGATTTAGTCCTTCCTCAATACTGACGACACAGAGTCTCGGCTTTACTATAGTTAAAACAGAATAACTTGACTTAAACTTTATCTGTTTCTAAAACATAAAATAAATCATACAATTATACCAAGAAAAATGTAGAAATCCACTGTCATTACGAAAACAGGACAAAAACGTACCGAACAGTATTGAACGTACGGACAAAATGAACAGTCAATTAATTACATGTATATACAAGTAAAGTGACAGACAGAAAAGAACATTCAAGGTCACCATCACGTGGTGTAAGTTACATTAATTGGCCAATAATCGCGACAAAAAAGGTCACATAATATTGATTGGCTGTTTATCATACAGTCTATCTATCTGTCGCGATTAACAGTCTTTTTTGAGGAACTTTGTCGAAGGATTTGTTGGAGTCTATGAAGACGACGTCAACGGGTCTTGTTATACCTTGACTTAATCCAGCTTTCTCTTGTAGTGAGAATATTTGGCAGGTATGAGAGGTCTCGGAAGCCATGCACTACTCTGGTTAACAAATTGTTGCTCTCCAGATATCCCATGATAGATTCTTGATGATTCTTTCCAATGGCTTGATTGAGGTTATGGTTAGACTTATAAGTCTGTATTTTCAAGGGCATTGTCCTGATCCTCCTTCGTGGACGGAGGTTACCATGGTGTCTTTCCATTTACGCGGTAGCATTCCATTTAGGAAAGATCGCTCAAAGATCGTAGCCAGTGGGCCGGCTGTGTGCGGCGATAGCTGATTGACAAGCCTTTGATGAAGATTATAAGGACTCACAGGTTTCCATCCATTTGGCTTCTTCAAGCAGTTCAGCACGATATCTTGGCCGACGTCAACAGAGTCTATCCTTTTTTCCTTTGAAGCGATCATATGGGGAGTGAAGACTCTTATAATAATATGTATTACGTTTAAACGGGTGAGCTGACATGAAATGCATACTGTAGCGGTAAATAATCACTCAACATTGGATGCTGACCCTCACTGTTTAAGTCGACTTGTTTAGCTGAAGGCTTCCGGTCAAGCATCCCCGCCATTTGGTACTCCGTCGTGTCACGCGCGTGCACGATTACTAGCCAGCTAAGCGTTCATTTCTCCCCGCGATTTGGTCCCGAAATATATATCGTATTTGGACGACAAAATCTGGTCTTTTGCTTTATCTTTGGTACTCGAAGAACGAACACTATAGAAGTTGTTGGTATAAGATCTTGCGTTAGTATAATCCGTACAACTCGCGAACGTTGATACCTGCAACCTCTAAAATAGTATTTTGCAGGCACGGTCAATAGTAATGTTATAAATGGGAACCGTGAAATATTACATATTAGCACTTTTTCAAAAGTATGAACTCTTGAATTACAGTATAAGCAATCAAAACATATTAAATTGTGAAGCCTTCTCTAAGGTCATCATCAAGGTTGAGCTTCAACCCAAACTTCGTTTCGTTTCCTGATGTTATTTATGATCAACTCATGAACAGTCTGTAGTTTGGTAAGTGCTGTGCTCCCACGTGATTATAAGCTCTTTCAGGAGAAGAACGTCCTGGGAAAGCCAAAATGGCATAAAATACAATTATGGACAATGCATCTTCGGAAGTACATTTACGAGATAAGTACGATAAGGGACTATAGAGTCCTTGCAGTGATATTATACAATTGCAATGTATAATGCTAACCATATTGGTCTTACATGGAAACGATGTCGTTTTTGATGAAAATATAGCTATGTTCAAACACTAGTGTTGTTGCAATTTTTCCATCAGAGTAACCAGATTTTAAGCGTGAGAAAAAACGAATAAAAACAGTAAGTTTTAACTTTATTGAAGGCCTTGGTAGTTAAGATAAATAGAGTTTAATAGTGCTTGGATAAAAAGATTATCTTAAGGTATAAAAGTGATATTGCAGTGGAAAGTGTTCTTAAAGATCTGAAAGGTTAGAACCTGTAGGATGTGCTGACCTGTAAGATGTCTCACGAACTTCTGTAGGACCCATGGAGTAGCATCTCGACAAGAAGTTTAGAAGGCTCATGGATGTTAGAAGCAAAGGTATTTAAATAAATTTAGATCTGGGTTTATGTACCAGTTCACTTATTTGATTGCTGAGACGGTAACATTCATATGAGCTTTCCAAAAGTTTGGTCGCGCTGGGGTTCTGGCACATAATACCGCCACTGTAAACTTGAAAGTAAGCACAGTGTAATCGCTTCTTCCTAAGACAGGAAAATGTTGTATGAGGTCCACTTTCTCATCATAAAAGAACACCAGGTCCAGGGTTGAAGGGGGCATTGGCTTTATGACATGTTGGACTAAGGCTAGCGAAATGCTAGATTCCAGCAATCTTTAATCAAAGGAGTTGTCTGAAGACGGTGTTGTAAGTCTTTTCCAGTCGACTGTTGGGGATCTGAAGTCGTCGACTACGAGACTTCCACATTTCAATGTTCAGGAGCCTAGCTTTCCTATTAAGAAGTCGTCTGCATTGCAGTCAGAACTGCAGTATATGGCAGTAAGGTCAATACCTGTGCCCATGCATTTAAGTCTGTGCTACGCACGGTTAGGCATTCCGTGATATAGATGACTACTCCACCTCTTGTGCCGCCGAGTCGGTCAGCTCTATGCACTGTGAAGTTCGGCAGGTTAATTTCATTATCGGTGACATTGGATGTGAGCCATATCTCTGTGACGATGATTTTATCCGGGATTCCGGGATATATTATGTTACTCAACTGAGTATGTTTGTTAAACAAGTTTCAGGCATTTGTGTAGCAAAATACCAACTCAGTTTGGTGCTTCCGCGGCCTATCCACAGAGGTTTTGGGACCAAACACTCCGAACTTTGACAACCCGAAGACCCTTAACCTCTCAGTTTTTCTCGCCATTATAGTGCCTTTCGCCTTATTCTACAGACACAAACTGTCTTTTGTCACCGTCTGCTAGGTATAAGTCGCATAGGCGTAGGGCAGTAGGTAATAAGAAGCACAAACGGTCAAACAGTTAGGATTGGAACAATAAAATGCCACACCTGGTCACATTTCTGTCAAGTATGCGGATTTTATAGACCAAAAAATCTTCCATCGTTTCCAAAGACAAACCTTCAGCAGGGTTAATGGGGTTTATTTCAAATCCAGTTCTTCTCAGCGCATTAGCAATTACTTCCAGCGGTATAGACTGTACGGCTCACATAAGGATGCCAGCCCATCTCGTCAGTTCAGAGCCTTCTCCCACATAAAACTAAGGAAACTGCGTATGTTATGTTTTCTGCGGATGCCAAGTAGTCATCTGCCTAGAAACTGTTACACATAAGTCCTGGAACTATATCCGACCTTCCGTTACTAAAAATCTTAGTGGTCTTTTTAAAGTACAGTTATCACAGATAGATGGTAAACGGACAGCCACTTCATACTCAGAAGCTTCTTGATTCATGCCACCAAACATCCATTACAAAAAAATAAATGATTCCCTATCTCTCCTTGGAATCTTCATTTGTAAAAGCGCCAGCTCAAAAGCCAAGCTATTGACGGTAGTCGGTCCCTCTTATAGTTGATCATTTAGAGCTATACCACTAAGCCTAACAGCACAATCCGACACATTATGAAGCATTTCGGGCCTTTCTGAAATTCAAAAAACTAATTAGTGAACGGAAGGTCGAAAGTACCACAGCCGGAAAATATCTATCTTGTGAACTATTATAACTTTGCTATTTTTATTTTAGTTGTTATTACTATTATTACCATAATTTTATATTTTTCTCCTTATCCTACACTGTAATTGCTACATAGCTCCTATAAAAACGTTTTGTTATCATTATTATGTATTAATTATTCCGTTTATCTATTTTTTGTTGTTGTCGTTTTTGAGTAAATTAGATGCAATACTGTACTGAATGCTGAAAATTCCTTGCTGTATCATTAATACTGTTTTTGGAATAAAGCAAAATTTATTATTATTATTAACTACCCTCTTGAGAAGCCTGATCTTCTTAGCCGATGAATTAAGTTCCACCATTACTTCCATATCAAATCTCTGCGTGGTAAGTCTAGCTGTCTCGAACTACTGCCAACGCTTCAGGTGCCACTTCTGTAGCTGCATCTCCCTCACTCGGACAGATAAACAGGACTTGTCGGTCTGCCACTTGACTGCTGTGAAGCCAAGTAACCAAAAGTATTGGGCAAAGTCGAAAACCTTTCATTTTCTCCATCTTACACTTTGTCAGTCTTTTTCTTCGTGTTCTGTTGGGCAGAAACTGTTGCTATCTCCTATTCATATATAAGCATAATCTATAGTAATTGTTAAAAGGCGGTTGAGAGTAGCCTTAAAAGGAGCACTAAGATACCATACTTTTCAGTGACAAGGGCTTCGACCAGAGCAGGAATTAACCCAGGGATATAACCTTATCTCACATACTGTTCTTAAGGCCCGTGTACATATCCCGTGCTCTGACAGCACGCCTACACTGCCACAGTCCACCACAGAAACTGCAAAAGCAAAGCTGAGTGAATATGATACTAAACCTACATCTGTTGGAAGCCAGTGTGAGACACAGTAGAACTAAAAAGAAACTCTCGAAACATCAAAAGACTTCGAAAGCACCTTCTAGAAAAGGAGACGACTGCTAGGCCTTCAGAGTTGTTGTTTCCAAAAGTGATCCATCATTTGAATACAATTTTTGTAAGCAATGGTTGCGCTGCTGTTGTGACAAAGGGTTGCCAAAACTATACTATGATTTCATGCGAAATAACCTGTCCCCGTGGTTCTGGTACATTTGCCCGATTTTTCACCCTGGCACAGTCTCACACAGCGTGTCTCCGGATAAGGGAAACAGCACGCCACTCTTCTGTCTCCACACAGCCTCACGCAGCACTCTACCTGGTAACACTACATCACAAAAACTTGGCAAAAAACCGTAAGCAGGATACTCCAGTCCAACCGACTGGAAATACCAATCTTCATGAACTGAAGACTCCCAAGGTTACAGCTGCAACAGCGGGGTAAGAAGGAATTGCCAAAACACAACTTGCAGCCTCTAGAAAGCATGGCAGCATAACAATACTCGTCAAAACCTGATGAAATATAAAGTGGCTGATCCCACAAAGGAGGAGATGCAGTCAAAGCCCGAACCTGAGTCTGAGGTCAGTCGGTCGAATTCCCTTACCTTGTTTAATGTACCAGTGCGCAACTGCAGTCTGCCTGAATAAAAGGCTCTGCCTGATCAGGAACAGTGGTCTACCCTGTGCAATAAATTAGGGCTGGACTTCGAGTTAGCAAAATTGTTCAGGCTGTGCAGGGGAGTTTAGGCACTTCAATGTAAGCCAAATCCGTTAGCACTGACACTAGCCTCTGTTGAAGAGACTGAAAGAGTACTGTTACTGGCTCATGTATTAGCTAGCGACAGGAGTTCCAACATAAGAGTAAGGCATGGTAGTCCATGAACTAACAGGCAGATGGCAAGGGAGCCACCGAAACTGATGCCCCTACCTCCATAGTCATACAAGGTGTTCCAGAGCTGGAAACTGCCACTACTTGCGAAATATACATGCATGAGGTACAACAATGAAGATGACTGTCATCTCAGATAGCCCTTGGTGCTTCTGGAGTAATCTCGATTTTCCGGCTACCTCGTCCCGCTCATCTCATACTGATTAGCTCCTAAGGGCTGCTTAGTGTAAAATTCAACTTCCAGGAACAGTTGGCCCTAGTAGTCCAACGATGGTATGGGACCAAGGGTAAAATGGGAGGACACATCCGATGTTGCAAAAACAGACCTAGAATCATAAGAAGGAGACAAACGAGGTCTGAATACGTTCCCAAGCCTCAGTGACACTACAGCGGTGCGGTACTGAGAATGACAGCCAGTGTTACCCAGGCGTCGTACCTGAATTCCAGAGAAAAATCGACAACAGGCTGGGGTTATGATCAAATCCCCATAGCTGGGAATTTCAGTCCATCATCCTTGAGCCTTGACTCGGGGTATGTTCAGTGAAAATTTGGTCGAAATCTACTACAAACCATTAGAAATACAGGGCTGACTGATAATGCTGGAGGTGACACCAGGTGGGGCCTTAGTGGAAAGTCATCTAAACTAAATTTCATTCTAACTAGTGACCCACTACATGTCGAAAATATCAGGATCATGGCCCCAATAGGGGTTGGTGACCACACAGTCATAGGATTCGATCTTGTTCTCCATGATCGCCTACAGTGAGGTGCTACGCGACCATGTCTGTGCTACAGCTAGGCGTACTATGCTGGAATGAGGGGGCTTCTGTCTGACGTAGAATGGCTCATAGAATGGGCTGAGTTATCTCTGGATGAAGACTGGAAATTGGTAAGAGATATCACTCTGACAGAAACCTCGGATACCATCTATTTAGTCGCAACACAAACAAAGAAAAGGTCCTCATGGCTAAAGAGAGGTAGCTAACGTATTTTGCAAGAAAAGTGGAGGTCTTGGTCCACGTGGCGAATATCCAAGAGTCAGACCAACCACGATGCATATCCAGGACTCTAGAACGCATGCAACACAAGAGTCAGGATGTCGTTTCAGGTAACGTTGCCAAAAAACTCTTGACGAACCCTAAAAGCCCCCCAATTAGGGGGCACGCGCCTTAGTAGGTACAAACGGTGAATGTCTCACTCGTCTGGAGATGGCCGAAACAGTCAGTTTAGCCCTTGCCAAACAGTTAAACAGTAACGTAGGTATTACTGGTGTGGAGCAAAATGGTGACACTAATATTTCACCGGAGGAAAAAATAGTAGCTACTCTCCAAATAAACCCGGCACTAGTACTAGGGAAGCCACAGAGACTCGCATCTGGAAAGTCCCCAGGTTGTGGCGGCATCAGGCCATCTGTTCTGAAACAGTGCACAGAATCTCTCTGTAGGCCCTTATGTGACTTGTTCCAAAACTTGATGGATTCAGGGAAACTGTCAAAGGAGTGAAAAAGAGACACCCTTACTCCAATCTTCAAGGGTAGGGATAGGCAAAATGCCACTAGTTATAGACCAGTAGCCCTACCCATAGTGGTATCGAAAGTACTGGAAAGTACCGTTGATGATTACATCAGAGAGCATCTCGACAAGACTAATAGACTCCATGAAGCCCAACACGGTTTTCGGAAGGACAGATCCTGTGTAACAAACCTACTATCCACTTGGAACGGTTGGACATCATGCTCGGATGTGAATACTCCAATCCATTTGGCCTTCCTAGACTTTAAGAAGGCATTTGACACAGTTCACCATGACGTTTTCCTACGCAAAATAAGTCAGGCAGGTATAGGTAAGCCGCTTCTGTCTCGGTTGAAGGACAACCTGTACGAAAGGAAATTCTGCACTAAGGTCAATCGAGTCCGATCATTCTGGCACGGCTCGTCATCAGGAGTATCGCAGAGCTCTGTCCTAGGGCCACTGATGCTTTTGATTTTTATCAGTCATATACCATGCCGTCTGAGCTGTCTGACTCTTCTTTGCTGTGACGATGTGAAGAACTGGAGAGCAACAAAGTGTTCGGAAAACTTAAGTAGGTCGCAGGCAGATCTAAAGCCTTTGGAAGACCGGGCGGTAGTCAGTAGTATGCGTCTCAACCTGAAGAAACGCAAAGTAGTGAAATTGCGCACCTGTAGGCTTCAGAATGCAAGCTATCCCATGCGCAATGGAAGCCTGTCCTGTGCAACGTCAGAGCGTGACTTAGGTTTAGTTCTAACGGAAAAATGAACACAGGGGTAAATTACATGGGGGTGTAGCGAAGGCATGTGCGGTCATATAGTTTACACACAGATAGCTAGGTGCACTCACTCCTGGGCTCTTTTTGAGGTTGCACAAAAAATACATCAGACCACACCTTGAAGTGCATAATATCCCTGCACCTCCACGTCTTAGAAGAGGCGCTAACCTCTTGGAAAGAGTCCAAAGACGGGTGACAAAAGAAGTTATGGGTCTCCGGAACAGACCATATGACGTAGAACGGGAGAAATGAGGTCTCTTCACACTTAGCTACCTTCAGATCAGAGGAGACTTGATTACTGCCTATAAGATAACAAATGACCAGAATCACCCAAAACAGGATATTCCTCCATTAAGTATGTATGGGCTTCCTCGTGGAAATCCCAGAAGGATAGCTCACCAGACTGCAAAGACTCGAGTGCGTTCCCATTACTTTTCAATGCAGTTTTGCCTTCCTGAAGCTCCTTACCTCATCGTTTTACTTCTTTACATTCTTTCGTGTCTTACCCTCCTGAGTACTCCAACTACTACACTTACACTTATTGATATTATATACATATATATATATTTATATGTATATGTATCAACTTCAAATTTCATTAGCTGTCTGCTTTTACGTTTTCTTTATTTATTTTTCTGTCTTTTGGTCTGAATAACCTACAATATTTATATCTGTTATTATTATCACTATTATCTCTTCTTTTGTCGACAGCACCGGAGGACTGACTGGTGAAAGAATCAACTCTATTCACAGTAGCAACACAGTCTTACCACACCCCATACTATAAACAACATATAATTGATCCCAGCACCACTCCTTTCTGTAGTCAACCAAAGCTACGACAGTCAAGTGGCAGGACGAACTACATAGAAATTTATCGAAGATCAGGATCAAATTGGTTTATACTAGCTCGTAGAAACGATATTGGATATTGAAGGTCTTTCAAAGGTTGACCTTCATGAGGCAATCAGATACGGGAAACGCTACGAAAGGCCATTCCACATCAGACCACGCCTGCCTTTTTGGATTTGGAGAGGGTAGATACAACACTCTACTTATTCTCTTGGTACTGTTTTGGTAAATCTTTATTGTTAGTTAGGATTATGGCTTATAATATTAAGGTTTAAATTCTGGGGTTAAGTTTAAAATTAGGGTTAAAACTAGGATTAGAAGTTATGATTATGGTTGGAGTTACTGATAGATGGAAGAACACTGCCAGAAAAATTAGCGGACCCCAAAGTAACGTGACCAACAGTCACTTGAATGAAGGCGTGTTTCGCTCACGGTATGATTTCTCTATAGGATATTCCTTCGACTCGGACGCATTAAGAAATATCCAAGGATGTATACACATAGCGTGAATTAATCTTACCTCAGGTGAACAATTCCTTATCGTAGCCACAATGAACTGTGAATAAGGGAGGGAACAGTAGTAGAATTGATGATATTAGACCATATATACCGTGATAGACTTGAAGAATTATAGAACATCCCATTTATTTTTCACAGTTCGTCTTCTGCAGAATGCAAATATTATACAACTGACTCTCCTTTTCGTCCGTTACAACCAACTGAAAAAGACTAAATCTTCAAACTTTATACCTCTTTGATTAAGTTACCCAATAATATTCTTTTTGTTAATGGATTCAAGGCATATCACTTCTGTAAAATTTATGCATATGTTAACTTGTCCCCTTAAGCTGAAAAATGCAATGTTTATATGATTTTTATTACTGTCATTTCAAAGCCCGCCTCAGGAACGTGTACAACGTATTAGCCGCAACGTTAACGGAAAGGAAAATCTACTAATCACAATAGGCATTAGTGACCTTGAAGTGCTCAGCCTCTCCATAAGCCGTGTATGCTGCTATCCGTTGCCTCACCTGTGTTATAATTGAGAGACATTCTTACAACACATATACAAAGCCATTTGGTGTAATATCAGGTTCGCAGTGGCTTTTAATACATTTTTCAACGACAATGCACCTTTTTGTAGCGCGCACTTACTTGTTGTTCAAGGTCACAGTGGTTTTGGATAATGTAGTTTAACCTTGCTCAACGAAGAATATTCTTTCGATAACATCTTCACCAGGCTCTCCGGTCTTATGTCCGTTACAATTAGGGAGTTATTGTTATTGATAACACTAACGTTTTTTCATCAGAGTTCAAAGGTTTGTATGCAAATAGATTTCTGGTAGGCGACCGATCTGAAATATGTATATGTGAATTTCTAACAGGATGGTGTGGTATCCTCTTCTAATGAGGAAACATTCTTGCTGCTACACACACAACGCGGCACGTCCAACGTTTGCGTTACATTTTTGCGTGATTCGTTACATAAAATTTATCTTGTTGTAATCCTTGCACAAGTACTCTACTACCTCTATACCTATAACTATTAACTCTCATATCAAATAGTTATGGTTAACCAAAGTAAAAAGCAACGAACTCAATCCCCTGTAAATCTGATGACCAATCTTAAGTCGTTGATTGCTACATCAAGCAACAAATGGAAAACGACATTTATAGTACCTAAACACAAATCCGGATCAAAAACTGAAGTCAACAACTATAGGCCAATCAATATTACACCCGTAGTATCTAGAATCATTGAACGAATAGTTAAAGATGATGTCCTCAAACATATGCTCAACTGCAATATTCTAAGTCCAAACCAACATGGATTCCTAAAATCCAGATCATGCATGACATGTCACCTTGACTTCTTTAACTACATAGCTAGCAGCCGTGACAAACAACAACTAGTACTTGTCATCTACTTCGACATATCCAAAGCCTTTGACCGCGTTGACCATTTGCTTCTAATAAATAAGCTAAACTCCTTAGGAATAAGTAACCCATTATTAGGATGGATTGAATCACTCCTTAACAATAGGTCCCAAGTAGTTAGACTGGGTTCTGTAAACTCTGAACCTAGTCCAGTCACTTCTGGAGTAGTTCAAGGTAGCGTCTTAGGCCCCCTCCTATTCACTCTATATGTCAACGACATATGCAGCTGTTTCTCACTTGGCAAACCATTCATCTTTGCAGATGATCTTAAAGTAGCTTACACATTCCACTGTGATGCTTAGGGTACTTTCAGAAAGCTGTTCAGGAAGAACTAGATCGAGTAACTGCATGGTCCTCCACATGGAACCTAAAATTCAACCTTAAAAAATGTGGTTGGATATGCTTCGGTGCACCCTCAATAAATATTAAACTGGTACTTGAATCTCTTGACTTGCCTAAACTCCAAAGTGTTGTTGACCTAGGACTCAGGTACTCTAGTGACTTGACATTTTCTGAGCAAGTGGCGACGCAGACGCGTAAATCGAGGATGCTCTTAGGATGCATACTCAGGAATTTCCACAGCTTCGAAGCAAAACTATTATTATATAAAACTTGTGTCAGACCACTACTTGAATATTGTCCATTTATTCTCAGCAGCACTCGCGTAAGTGACAAACTTAAAATAGAAAGTGTCCAACGATACTTCACGTCTAAACTACTAGGATTTGACTGCGAAAAGGAGTACACATCAAGGTGTATAACTCTAGGTATCGACCAACTCTGGATGAGACGACTGAGCATTAACCTAACATTCTTCTTTAAAGTCTTGCATAAAATATCATTCTCAGACAGCAAGGAGATACAGTTCTCACCGGAAGGCTCTTACAATCTTCGTAACCAAACGTGCACAGTATCTAGGAGAAACTGCAAGACAACACTCCGTGCAAACTTCTTCATAGTCATGTACTCTAAGATCTGGAACAGTTTACCCCTAGAAATAAGGACCTGTCACTCTATTATATCCTTCAAACGCTTGCTATATAAACTGCTTCATCCTAATGACTATGCCAATCACACCGCACCACTTATTTCCAAAACGCATGAGCTATTAGAACACTATAACGCCTAGACTCATTACTAAATATTATGACACTAAATAAACTCTAAGACTTCGCAAAAATACATGAAAGAACAACTAGATTATAGGTAGTGTTTACTATACAATGATATACATTTATAAACATTTATATATACATAAAATATTAACGTCCTGTTCATGTTTACATACTTTCTCTTTCTGTTATTATATCCTGAGCCTGCACTTCTATATATCTCATGGTCGAGGTCGAACAACCCATCATCTAAACTGAAATGACCATTTAAGCAAATTCAAACTCAAATTCCATGAACGATCCATTGCAACCACTTGAAAACGCTGGCCAACATTCTGTACAAGGAGTATTCTTGATCTGATATAAAGAAACAACTGGTTTTCAAACAGTTTTCAATGTATTACTCAACTTACATGTACAGTCTGCCATGCTGACGCAAATGGCGCAAATGGATAGTTCTAGAATTGACCCCATTTGATGCAGTAAAACAATCTAACATTACCTTATCTAATTTTCGTATCAAAGATCAAATTTCTTTCCTATTATAAAACTACGATAAGACTGCTGACAAAAATGGAATAAATACATTATTGACTCAAAATAATACATCAATAAACTTTATCTCACGGATGCTGTTCACAACAAAGTTTTATAGGAGAATTGACTTCAAGCTTTATTTTTCCCAGATATTTGTATCACATTCATCTGAAGTCTGGGTTTTTTGTTAATGCGAAGACAATATTTCTATATCTCTTTATGTGTTACACAGACAGACTATTTTGCAGACTGTTCTGACTGACTCTAATTTTAGATTGAACAAACAAACTGTAATTTATATAATAACTTATCCATGCCTGTACAATTGGTATGTTCCTGCATAAACAGGAATAAATATATATATGTCCCTTCAATACTTCATTATGCTAAAAGTTTGCTAGTTGTACTAAGGGTAGACTTGTAAGAGTTAGACTTAGGATTTACTTCGACCTAACAATAACCGCTCTTACAAACTCCTTCACCGTTTATGACCTTAATTAGTACTCTGCCTGCGTGCAAGTACTAAAGAACGGAATCAAAGTTAGAAGACTCGAAACGGCAAGTGTAACTGGACCGGAATTGTATTTACACAAAGAGATATGTAATATGATAAGAAATAAAAAGTACACACTTATCTGGAGGTGAGACGGTTGTCAGCTCGTAGAGTGTACTAGGTGAAAGTACAGCGAGAGAGCGAGACAGTAACCGTACAGGAGGATCGGAAGTACAAATCGGAAGTGGGGTTAAACATGTCAGGTTGCGTTCATTCAAACAAAAGTTCAAAGGTACAATTTACACTACAGGTTATCCCCCCCTTAGAAGGTTGGTGGGATAACAGCAAGCTTCGATATATAAAAGTAACAAGGTGGCGTACAATAACAGTGAATGGACAAGAAAATGTGAAGATAGTAATAAAATAGTTGTTTCTCTCTTTCTTTAAAAAAATATATGTTGAGAAAGGAAAGAATGAAGGAAAAAAATTAAGGCAATTGATGAGCGCTATGTACATGATCAATGGAGTAAGATGGAATATAAGAAGGAATAACGCTGTTGCCTTGGTGCGATTTCAAGCTTCTTAGTCGTCTGTTTTTTTTAACATCATTTATTTTTACTTATCTTTTTTTATTTTTTTATTTTTATTTTATTTATTTATTGAGTTTTTTTTACGACATACTATTACGAGCTGGGTTATGTGGAGGTGTGATGGTTTACCTCCGTTACCCACGTTGTTATAACGGGAAGGTGGCTCATTATGTCTAAGTTTCCTCTTAGACTAATGCTCCATCCTTCTTCATCAACTAAAACTAGTAGTAACACCAAAGGCAATCACTATACCAGCGTATTAGGAGGAATAAAGTAAAAGCAATAGAAAAGAATAGAAGAAGAGGTTAAGATTTAAAAATCAGCATAGGGTGTTAACAAAAACTTAAGAGGAATAAATGCGAAGGAACTAGTGTAACATGGGAGTGGTACGCCAAATTGAAATAAAACAAGGGAAATTGCTAACACTGAAAACTTATGCAAGGTACAGAGAAGTGTGTGTACCACCAATAGCTATGAATAAGTACAATCACCCTTTGTTAAAAAAAATGTTGCGAGCTGTATAATTAAAGTGATGCAAAGTAATTACAAGTATGGGTCACAAAATAAATAAGTTTCGTCATGGCATAACTCGAGTAAAAATAGTAAAATTTGTTAAAAATAGATTGAGCGGATTAAAATGTACAGCATAGAAGTGACTTATTTATATGCAAAAATATTTAACGGTCCGTTTAACTATACAGTGAAAGTTTTTGTTTTTACATTTTATTATCTTTTTTTATGTATTTTTTTATCGGGTCCATATTTTTGTTCGATTGGTTTGTAATTCCACGAGTGTTGGGAGTCACCATACGACAATGGAATGGACTGGTATAGTTAGCGGTTTGAGTGCAACGCCAAAAATAAAATGTTAGAACACTGTAACGAGAAAGAAATCTAACAGGATTAGTAAATGAAAAAGTGGCTACTGCCCACAAACGAAACCCACAAGAGGAAATATCATGAAAAATGAAGGTAACGTGAGAAAAGACATGAAGGTATGAGTAACTCTTGCAATTAAAAGCGTTTAGTTAACAAATTCACAGTATCGTTTAGGCCAGTGTACACGCCGACCAGAGCGTGTAACCGGTGCTTTACTTGTCTCCTCCAGAGAACTGCTAGGCTTAGTAGGATTTTGGACAATAACACTTGGCTGGGGTGTGGGTGCGGGCGTAGTTGCTGGTTGTGTAGGCGTGAGGGGTACAGATTCTTCAATGTAGGCCGCTTTAAGTCTGTCGACACTGACGGTGTCTTGACGGCCAAGTCGATCAATAACAAAAAATTTTTCTTTCCTACTAACGACCTTGAATGGTCCATCATAAGGAGGTTGTAACGGTCTACGAACGGCGTCGCAACGCACAAAAACGTGTGTACAGTCATCGAGTCTAGCATCTACTTGCACTCTTTTGTTTTGTGTGCGTGTGGAAGTTGGTTGCAGGCGCTGCATAAGGCGCTTGAGGTTCTGAGCATAACACTGTACATCCGTAGCTTTTGTCTCACCACTTTCAGGTGAGATAATTTCACCCGGTAGACGAAGGGTGGTACCAAACACCAACTCTGCGGAAGTGCACTGTAAGTCTGCTTTGAGCGTGGAACGGATACTAAGTAGCATTAGGGGAAGAGACTCAGTCTACTTAGTATTCTCGGTAGCCATTAACGAAGCTTTCAGTTGGCGGTGAAAACGTTCTACAAGTCCATTTGCTGCTGGATGGTACGCGGTTGTTCGGATGCGTTTGCACCCCAGCAGCTCTAAGAGCTTCTTGAAGTGGGTTGATTCAAACTGCTGTCCACGGTCTGTAGTCACCGTAGATGGGCATCCGAATTGAGTTACCCAGCGTTCCATGAACACTCGGCAAATGGTTTCCGCGGTCGTATCGGAGATGGGAATAGCTTCTGGCCAACGAGTGAACCGGTCGACACATGTCAACAAGTAACAGTGGCCATTTGATGGTGGTAGAGGACCCACTATATCTGGATGTACGTGGCTAGAGCGGGCATCGGGTGTGGAGAAGGAACCCACTGGAGTGATGTTGTGTTTGTGGACTTTAGCTCGTTGGCACGGCACACAGGCACGTGCCCAGATACGCACGTCGCGATTGATACCAGGCCAGATAAATCTAGCTGACACTAGTTTGTCCGTTGCCCGGATACCTGGGTGGGAAAGGTTGTGGAGGCTATCGAATACCGTACGGCGCAATGAAGGTGGAACAATGGGTCTCGGGGTACCAGTGGACAGATTGCAGAGGATGGTGCCCTCGCTATTAACAAGCGGTATACGCTTGATATGTAAGGAGGTAGTTGACGACAGCTTATCAAGATTTAACTCTGTAAGCTGACGTTGCGCCATTTGTTTCAAGTCAATGGTTGGAGGCGCCGACATGGTACATATCCGAGACAAGGCGTCTGCCACAGCATTGTCAACCCCCAAAATATGTCTAATATCCGAAGTGAATTGAGAGATATAATCCAATTGACGCAGTTCGCGTGGGGAATATCTATCTGTAGTAGTGTGGAGGGCATACGTCAGTGGCTTGTGATCGGTAAATACTGTGAATTTCCGACCTTCGACAAAGTGGCGAAAATGTTTGATAGCCGCGTATATGGCGAGGAGTTCTCTGCCAAAGGTGCTATACCTCGCTTCACCGGCGGACAACTTCCGGGAGAAAAAGGCAACTGGTATCCATGAAGTATGTACCAGTTGCTGTAGAACAGCTTCAATGGCTGTGTTAGATGCATCAAATGAGATGCTAAGCGGAAGATGGACGTCAAGGTGGACTAGCATGGTGGCGTCTGCAATTGCCGACTTAATATTCTGGAAGGCTTCTCGAGCCTCTGATGTCATGCTGAACGTTTTGTTCCTACCCTTTAGTAGGTCTGTGAGTGGCAGTAAAATATGTGCACATTGGGGAACAAACCGTCGGTAATAGCTCACCATGCCGAGAAATGTGCGCAAAGATTTTATTGACGTAGGTTCCGGGAAGTCGCGTATTGCCTGCACCTTCTCAGGTAGCGGGCGAATTCCCTGTTCATTAATGACATGTCCCAGGAAGGTCAATGAATGGACGCCAGTCTGACATTTGGACATGTTAAGTGTCAAACCATGGGCTGTTAACCGCTCGAAAACCATCTGTAGATGCGTACGGTGGCTAGCTTCGTCTGGGCTAGCCACGAGAATATCGTCGAGGTAAGCATATGCGCAATCTAATCCGCGCAAAACATCGTGAATGAATCGCTGGAATGTTTGTGCGGCGTTGCGGAGACCAAACGGCATTCGAAGAAATTCGAAAAGACCAAAAGGGGTGATCACTGCCGTTTTAGGAATATCATCTGGGTGAACTGGAATCTGGTGATATGCTGTGGTTAAGTCCAGTTTACTGAATACCGTGGCACCCTTTAGTGACGACGTAAGGTCGTGAATATGTGGTACGGGGTAGCGATCTGGCACGGTCTGTGCGTTAAGCCTGCGGTAGTCACCACAAGGCCCCCAATCTATCCCGTTATTCTTTGGTACCACATGTAAAGGGGAAGACCACGGGCTGCTGGAAGGACGGATTATCCCCATATCTAACATGTGTTCGAATTCAGCCTTCACGGCTTGTAGTTTTTCTGGGGACAATCGCCGTGCCTTAGCGAAAACCGGTGGACCAGTGGTCACGATATGATCAGTGACAGTAGACGTCACACAAGGAAGTGTAGAAACCGGTTTGAACAGATTGGCAAAGGACTGAAGAACTTCAGCGTAAGGGCCGTTAGAGGCAGGGGTTGAGTATACTGGGCTTAATGCAGGTGTGTGTGTCACAACGCCGGAGATCGAAAGGCTTGTAGCTGAATCGATCAGTTTGTGTTTGCCAGTATCAACCAGTAGCTGATAGTGTTGCATGAGATCCATGCCAATAATACCGGTAGTTACATCTGCTACAAGGAAAACCCAGCGAAATGACCTACGTAGGACTATGTTAAGGTCCAGGAACTTTTTGCCGTACGTTGTGATTGGCGAACCATTTGCGGCGCGAAGCTGTAAGGAAAGTGGCCACTTGCGCTCTTCAGATGTTGGTAGAATCACGCTAACTTCCGCCCCAGTGTCAACTAGGAAGCGTGTCCCAGTGGTACGGTCGGTAACATAGAAGAGGCGACATGGAAGTGGTTCGCCAGCGACGTTAGTCGCCAATACGTGCTGGCTTACTGGTTTCCCGATTGCTGGCCATCAAAGGTGCCCGGGCGAGTGCACTTTTGGGCCTTATCACCATAACGCCGGTGATACCAGCACACTCCAGGCTGGGAATTTTGAGGCCTACGACGTCTGCTGCCAGCTCGTGACGAAGATCTGCCACCAGTCGAGCTGGTGCGGCTATGTGAACGACTTCTAGGTCTCCTATCGAGTTTTAACTTACCTATCTCTTCGTACAGCTTATTGAGGTGAGCCACCACATCAACGTTTGATGACCACACGACAGGGGAGTTCTTAGTCTGCGTGGAACTAGCGGTAACGGCAGCCGAGATATTCGTGTTGGATGTAGTAGTCTCTACTACTCTATCGGCTGCTTCAGCTAGTTCAGATAGGGGGGAATGGTTGATTGGGGCTAAAATGGTCTGAATCGTCTGGGGTGATCGCTGTAACCACAGCTGTTTTAAAAAGGCATCATCTATTTTGAAGTCGGCCACCAACTGCCTCATTTGACGTAACAGTTGGGTGGGCTTTCTATCACCTAGGTGAACATCTCGGAATAGCACTGTTCGGTAAGTGCCACGCGCTTAATAAGCGCCTGCTTGAGACGCTCGTACAAGCCCGGGGATCGGTCCGCGAGGACATCAGATACATCTTCCATGACGTGCTCAGGAAGACTTACTATAACTAGGTTCACCTTAGTCTCCTGTGAGTGTATATTTCGAAGTGCGAACATAGCTTCGATGTGTTCGAACCATCGGGCAGGATGCTGAGTCCAGAAGGTGGGGAGTTGCAAGGTAATAGCCATTTCTGAGGCGGAACTGGTGTCAGTCATTTTGCACACGGGACGATATATTAATAAAATGACAACAAATATGATAACAAAAAAATATGAGTAAAAACAAGGCAAATAAAATTTATAACTCCGTGTGAAAAACAAATTACCAATATGAAAAAGGACTATTTACACTTTAGGCTACTAAGTAGGCAAACGGTGAAAACTCGGGCTCACCACTTGTAAGAGTTAGACTTAGGATTTACTTCGACCTAACAATAACCGCTCTTACAAACTCCTTCACCGTTTATGACCTTAATTAGTACTCTGCCTACGTGCAAGTACTAAAGAACGGAATCAAAGTTAGAAGACTCGAAACGGCAAGTGTAACTGGACCGGAATTGTATTTACACAAAGAGATATGTAATATGATAAGAAATAAAAAGTACACACTTATCTGGAGGTGAGACGGTTGTCAGCTCGTAGAGTGTACTAGGTGAAAGTACAGCGAGAGAGCGAGACAGTAACCGTACAGGAGGATCGGAAGTACAAATCGGAAGTGGGGTTAAACATGTCAGGTTGCGTTCATTCAAACAAAAGTTCAAAGGTACAATGTACACTACAGACTTTTATTAACCATACTTACTGAAGGCTTCTTCCCTTGATACCCTAATCCGTACTCTGCCTAACGTGTAAGCACTGATTAACGAACTCTAAGTAAATAGGCTTGTCACTTGGTAGTGTGTCCGGATAAGAATTGTATATTTTACTACATTTGAAATGTCTAACTTAATAAGTAAGAATATTGTACAACTTATCTGAAGTGATGTAGAATAGCAGGCTCAAAGAGTGTGTTTGTGGGCAGCACAGAGAGGGGGCGTGCAAAACATAATGGTTTCCAGGCGAAAAGTATGGTGTATCATCCATATTACAGATCCACATTAAAAAACTCAAAACATTGAAGGTGCACTACAATGCCTACTCAGCGGATCATTATCTTCGGAGGGACCTCCTAAGAGACTCATGTCTATGGCTCGCAATTTTTGTAGTTGTTTGACAGGTCACATCGTCTATACTTACATGTTAATCCTGTTTCAAAGTTACTATCGACCAAACTAGAGGGCTGAGCGGCTACTTCCATGGTCATCTTACCCTTTTAGGAATGTTTATCATTTAGACTGTCTATCCCTCTAAATAAATAATCGTTTGTCTTCTCAAGGTTTTCTAGTATTTCCCTGCTACCGGAGAGGTGTCAACGAATAATCTCATGTAGTGACTGAAGATGTTTGTTATCCAACTCAAATGTGTCCTAACACTTAATGGTTGTTTCCTTTTTCCAAACCATTTCTCCAAAGCACGATTTGCATTTGGGCCATAACAACCTATCGGAAGCCCAGTTGCGTCATCTTTGATAAGTGGCATCCTAATGTATTCCTAAATATTTCTAGACATTTAGCCGTCCTACAGAAGCAAATCTTCCCGTGTATATTTGTAACTGTGAAATCCCATAAGTCTTGCTTATCTTTACCGAGTTCCTTTCATCTAAAATTATACAGTGACTTCTAAACACTTGTGCCACAGGACTCCATTTACTGTTACTACATCTAGTCGTGAATTCTATGCACTGATACCCAATTTTTTAACATGTTAGATTGAGTGTCCAGTGCGTTTTTAACATCCATATTTGGCTAAATAACTTCAATGGAACAATTCCAGGGTAACTTCGCCTGGGTTGGTCGTTGAGAAGAAGGAACTGTTAAGATCGTTTCATTATTCTTGATGTCCAGATATAGTAATGTGTGGTGGTGTACCATGCACCCATCTACGAGATTTCGTCAAATAATCCAGTTTTAGGCAAGGGTAACGAGCATTCAGTTTTCAAACAGTCTATAATCTTTCATCGATGTTCAAATCATCCATCTTCGAATAGTCAATTATGTGATGAGCGCTGCGACGCAACTTCTAAGGATTAATCACAACGTAGAACACTGGTTCTCTTCCAACAACTTGTGGAAGTAGACCCATGTAGCATATCATATATTACCTCCTCTTATTCTATCCAGCAGAACAGAGCCAGAAGTCGAGGGGATATATTGAACTGAAATCCTCCAAGATCTAAAACTGTTCAGAAACACAGAGAAGCGGGTGTCAAGCTGGACAAAATGGTGTTGGATATTGGTAGTACCATTATGCTAACACCAATAAAGTTACTTTTATTTATATCTGTTCAATACAGACCTCGGAAAACTTCAGAAATTACGAATTCTGATGACTTGCCGTGTGAATTCATTTGGTGCTTTGCTGTCAAAGTATAAGACGACACAGGGAAATGCCTTCAAAACTAGAGATACTTGCCAAGTTGAGGATAGCTTATGAGCTGAAAATCAAACAAATATGAGTTGTCCTACTTATTGTGTATTAACCCCCCAAAATGAACTCCACATTCACGTACTTTAAAATATTTTCGTAGCTGGATGGTTTTGATATGTAAAACTTTCATTTCCCTTTAAGACAACGTCATTCATGGATTGTTTCTAAGGCTCTTTTCGCTTTGAAGCTGGCACTGAAGATGTTGTCTAGAAAAACAATGAAAGCTTCGCAATTGAGGCCAGTCGGTTCACTTAACGCAGCAGTAGAACAATTCATACATACATTTATAACTATGGGGATAGCATCTTATTGTTGTTCGGAATTATGGTGATGTCGTAGCCTGCATTTTACATTTATACCTTATTGACTACTAGAAGTGATTTTACACTTTTCATTTGCTTTCTTACTTGCGATGAATCATTTATTAATATTATTACTCACTTGGGTTCCTAATGGAACAACATAGGGCTTCAGAAACACATCTCAGCTTTGTTCTATTCTCTACTGTCCTCTTCATCTGGGCCCACGATTGCCCACAATTTCTCATCTTCTCCTCACATGACCTCCTCTATATCACCCTCGCACTGACGACCAGCTCGTCGCTTTCCATTTGGATTCCACTTATGGGTCTGGCGTGCGGTTATTCGAAGACCTTCTCAACGTATGCCCGATCCATCTCCATTTTCTCCTACATATTTGTTGAGCGATCGGCTCTTGATTGGTTCAGTACCTGCCAGAGTTTCTTGTTGCTTATTCTTCCTGACCAGCTGGTCAGGGAAGGCAGCTATTGATGAAATTTTGTAGTAGCCTGTTGGAAATCCTTTTCATGACACGCCGAGTTTTTGACCCGTATAGAAGCACTAACTCACTTAATACTGGTGTTGAAAATCCGAATCTTGTTCCTTATGCTGCCTGAGTAAAGTAAAAGATTTCCTAACTGGTTTCAGTTTGATGAAGACGCATCTTGTCTTTTCGATTCTGGCGCTGACGTTTTCATTCATTCAGCTTGGGGGTGAAGCGATGCTTCCTAGATAAGTGAAGAAAGTAACCTCTGTCACACCTTTCCTGTTGATAGTGCTGGTTGTTGTTGCTGTTGGTTGGTTATCTTCATCACCTCCGTCTTCTCTATTTTCCCCTGGAATCCTGTCTTCCCTACCAGCTTATTCTGCCAGTTTGTTGGTTTTCCCCTGAAAGTCTTCGAGTTTGTTTGACACCAGAGATAAATTATCCATGCGTGAAACACAGATCTTCTACGGTCTTCTTATCGGTGGTCCAGAGTATTCCTGCCTTCTGGCTGCCGACTCACAGTCTGATGCATAATCCAGTCTATCACAATTAAGAATATCATCGGTTATAATAGGATGACTTTTCTTACTCTTGTATTCAAGTCGAACGCCACGCTGAGTTGTCCGTTGTGGATCATCTGACATGTGGCATTGTCATGTAGCCAGCTGTAGAATGAGCTTGATAAAGACTTGGGCACTGCACGTCGTAGTGTTGAAGCAATTTCCACTTGCTATGAATTGTTTATCACATAAAAGTGATCTGCAGTTCTCATGAATATGGACATTTTGGTGTGGCATTCATCGACAGATGATTGCTTTTTTTGTAGAAGCATGTATATGTATGTATTTCGACCCAGTTTATTTTTAAATCATCGAATCAAAACCCGAGGGACTAAGTGACGCCTCAAAGAATGTAAAGTATGTTTCTGAGATCACCGTCCCCGAAACAAAGTGCGTGCCTTTCATAACTCGACTACTCCACAGGATAGCTACCTATTGTGTGTCAAAGTGTAGTTAGTGTAAGCTAATTATAATAATAATAAAGCTTCATTTCAGACGATAGGCGAACACAGAGAACAGAAATTTTCAGCATATTCAGTTCTAAGATATCTCCTCTTCACACAGGATTTTCAAGTACAGTAATAATCTAATATGTATCACCTGACGTAGCGTTCTAACAAAAGTAGAGAAGACTACTTGTGTTATTTTTTTTTCTTGACTTCATTGAAGAATTGCCCAGCGTTTAGTTGGAGGCTAATTGAATAAGAGTGCAAGGTCACGTAGTGACCATCTCATATAATTACATGATTAAAACAATAAGAAATGCAGAAGCGTTTAAGCATTTTGATGGATAGGAACTCTAGTAGCCCAGTGATTTAAGCAGGCCACCATGTTAGCTGAATACCAGTCTCTACTCTTTGCCGATAGTAACTATGACCTCGCGTCATGGGCCAGGTTGTATAAGTTATGACAAATCAAAAGTGCCTCTCTTTCGTCTCAACAAGCTTGAATAAGTAGAAAAGAGACGGTTGATCACACGACATGAATTACTTTGTATTACGTGCCTGTAATCAGATGGAATGTTATGTTTAACTATTTTAAAGGCGCTTTATATAAACTTTCTTCATACAGCTTGAATATCTCTTGTAGTGTTTGCTATGGTATGCACGAAAATACCTTGCGATAAGCTTTTATCCTTACCCACACCTCCTCCTACCCCAGAGTTAAGGTTAGTCTGTTTAATTCTATAGAAGAATGCTGAGTTTAGGAGAAATTTATTTACATTATAATAATAATGATAATAAAGTATACATTATATCTGAAAATTTATTCATAATCAATTCCTAAATAAATAGACATAAATTAGAAGAAAGGGGAAATAGTACTCTGAAACAACAGTATCAACTAAAAAAAAGGTTGATCGGATCCTAAATTTTTCAATAATACTAATAGTTCATCAGTCAAACCAACGCTAATCATGAAGTGAGTTCATGTGATAGAAACAGCTTTTCTGTCTATGCATATTCATACATATGTCGGGTTGTGATTTGATGAAATCGCTATCGTATAGCACCCTCAGTTAAGTTCTGAACAGGAAACTAACTGCATGTGTTTCTGTCAGTGTGTATGTGTGTGTGTCTGTGGGAGGAGTTGGCCAACGTCAGAGAACATGATTACATAATAGTTATATTGATAAACAACAAGAAGAAGAGAAGCAGGGAGTGGGGGGTTAGTTAAAATCGATTTTTAATTAGGAAAGTAGGCTGAGGTACATTTATGTATGTATGTATGTATGGGTGTGAATCATCTCTCTAAATTCAATTTATACATAGGCATAAATGTTCAGTGTTGGCTGTTATATGCTATGTTTCAGTATACACATGCACACACGCTAACTGATTTACATTACTGAATAGAGTAGTCCCTCCCCCCCAAGACGAATGCGAATAAAAGCTACACTCCTCTTTTCGCATTCCTCTATTTGAAATCTTCTTGAAACATTCCATAAGGCACAAACATATGATGTAACAAACGTGCATATAGATACGTATGTTTGGAAGAGGAGGGAGTTTGTATGCTTGATTATATTTCGCCTATGTAGAGTAGAAATTTTAGAAAAAAAACTGACCAAAAGAAAAGATAAAGGAACATTCCAAAAGGATGATAACAATTGAAGAAAACAATAAGCCGACTTCATATACTACTACTAATACTACCAATACTACTACTTATTGGATACAATGAGACGTTCACTGATTTGTTCAAGCATAGCTTGTATATTGTGCATAGCTTCTAAGTCGGGATCAGAAGTAGAGTTAATACTGAAATTAAAGAGAAAAATATGTGATTAATTGAATGGTGTTTTTTTCTTTTTACAAAAATGATTTACATCTACACATATGACGAGAATAAGACTGATGATAAGGGTAAATCAAATATTTCATTGGGACTAATATTAAAACAATAGTGCGTCGGTGGCACAGTGGCTCGTCAAGCACGCCCAATGTGATCCGGGGTTCGATCCTCGGCCGACGCACTCCTTTGCCTCACTAAGTCAGTAATAAGACTGGTAAAGAGACAAGGTTGGGCATGAGGCTAGCAACCCCAACACCACTGCTTACGAAACTTCAAGCTGAAGCTTGTTGGAAGTCCTATATTCCACTGGGAATTTACAGGAATGAAAAAATATTAACAATGAGAGTGACATGAAGTAAGTGTCGTATGGTCAATGAGCTTGGTGTTGCAACCTAACAGTGGCAGATGCGATCCCTAGAGGGGTCTCACATGTGCACTGATGAAGAGTCCAATACTAGGACGAAACAGGTATTCAGTACTCTCTGGTATTCAATGATCTCTCTAACTAATATCAGTTGGTGACGAGATCTACATTCAAATTCATCCAAATCCCTACAGTCCCGTTACATTACTTTCATTATTTGCAAGTAATATCATCCATTTTGTGCTAAGGTCATTTTTTTTTCATAGAGTCTCCCTCTTCTAGAGTTTCTTCCTCAACAGCTTTCCAAATGACATATGAATTACCATTATTTTGCCTAGAAATCTCACTCTATACACGTTTTGCTTGCATTCCGAGTGGAACATTGGGCTTCATTCCTTAAAGTTATAGTAGCAGCCGAAGCCTTAGCAATTCATAAGGAGAAACCTAAGCTGTGTGTTGAGAAACGTTTTATCCAGCCTTTGCTTGCTTTCCTTACTTCTTTATCTTTCTGAATAACTGTATGATAAGCTCTATGTATTCCGTTCTATGA
The DNA here is from genome assembly GCA_944472155.2 of Trichobilharzia szidati. Classification (NCBI taxonomy): domain Eukaryota; kingdom Metazoa; phylum Platyhelminthes; class Trematoda; order Strigeidida; family Schistosomatidae; genus Trichobilharzia; species Trichobilharzia szidati. Next base: position 46,909,712 of record OX235276.1, on the reverse strand, counting down.
TTTTTTTTCAGCAAGTCACTTTCAATCCTGTGACCTGTTTTGTGTGTATCTTATCAATTATGCCCAAACGATTATTCACCACTGAACTAATTAGTTGCCATTCCTCTTGATTACGTAAGACTATTCTTAATTTTAAAAACATAGATCTATTACTCATGTACTTTGTTTTGCTTTGTTACTAAGTGACAATAAGCTTTCACCTCTGTTGCCAATAATCTACACTGCATATATAATACCCCTAAATAGTTGTAAGGTAGCTATTTTGTTTGTAGCTTTCATTCAACGGGACTGGGTCTTTAATGTCCTTACAGTAGTAAGTTAACAACAGCTGATCTTACATGATTGTTATTATTATTATCCATATTTATTCCTTGTTTTCTGAGTGGAACACAGGGCTTCGAAGATACATCTCCATTCCAATCATTTCTCTACAACCAAAGATGGCTGGATCCATCACAGTTCACAAACTTGGAATCCCCCTCCACGTGGTCTTTTTCATGTCACCTTTTGGGTGTCAAATCACCACTTTCCATTCGTATCTGATTCTAGGGTCTGAGTTGTGGTGTCACTTGAAGGTCGCCGAAAAAGTATGTCAAAACTATCTGCATTTCCTCATTTATATATATGTTAGATGACAAGTGCTTAGTAAGTTAGCTGCAAGAGTTCCATGTCGGCTTTTTTCTTCCGGCCATCTGATCTCTAGCGCACAGCGAAAGTAGGGACTAATGAAAGTCTGTGAACTGTTTGAAATCCTTGCGATGACTCGCCAAATTTTTGAACCATATAAAAGTGAAAACATGGGTAAGGCAGGGCTGAGCTGCTCTGAAAAGCATATGTTAATTTATATTGTCTCATACGTATATTGCTCAGTGAACACAAGCAGTTTGAGTGGATACACAGTTTAAAGAGCTGGTGGTTCAATGGTAGAATGCTGTGCAACCGAGAAGGAAGTCGGTGGTTCGATTTCCTGCCGACAGCCTTCTAGGCCACACTTGGTTGGTAGTAATCCCAGAAAAGACAGAAAACTGAGTATGAGCTTAGCAACCCGACCCCGTTAAAACGACACCACCGCTACTCAAAAACTTGAAAAGCTTGAGGTCTTATGTTATAATTGGAGCTCAAAGAGATCAGAAAAGAAAATTAGAACTAGATAAGAGTTAAAAAACTTGACCAAACAAATCCTAACTTGCAGAACACTAGACCCTAGAATATGTAAAACTATCATTAAGTATGCAACATCTATTAATTTATCAACTTACTTTGTTGGAAGTCGTAATTCAGCACTTGCCAGGAAATCTAAAGAGAAAATGAAGAGGAACTTTTTTTTAAAATCTATAAAAAGGAGAGGGATACTCAATTTCTAAAGAATGAAACAATCACTTTAGAACAATTCACTGTATAATGTTTAAATACTGATGATATTAAAGGCACTTCTGATCACAGATTTCTGTGTTCTATCTCCCGTACGAAGTTGTATCACACAGTGAGTAATATTTAGATTAGGTGCACAGCATTAGATTGGGAGGGCACGTCAATTGATCAGACTATAACGCTACATCGATTAAGATAAATAGGATGCGTATTGCATGTGCCAAGACACTGCCTTCCTTGATAACCAATATTAGCTGACACAGGATTAAGTTATGAAAGGATTGGGAATGGTTCGTGCAAGCCTGGCATCAATAAATGAAGTCTTTGATTGTTTATATGAGCCAGCCACATAGGGAGGTGTAGACCCATTGGCTGGTGTTAGCCGTTTGGTTGGATTCCAAGAATCAGTAACTGCAAAACTTATGATTACATGGATCAAAATCGTTCCCAATAATGCAAATGCGTTCAATCTTGTTTTCCCTCGTTACCACTCTTTCTCACAACTTTCGAAAGGCCTTCTACAGAGTTGAAAGTAAAGTAATTTGAAAACTACTTCAACACTACTGGGTACAGTGCCCCAAATCTTTAGCACCCTCATTCAGCAGCTACGTGACAATGTCACGTGTCAGGCGACGCACAACGGAAAACCCAGTGAAGCTTTTGAAATGAACACACGAGTAAGAAAACGCCTTCTATTATCAACAATAAGTTTCTTAACTGTGGTGGATTGCATTATGCGTCAGACTGTGAGTCGGGAGCGACAAGACGGGAATATGTTAGAGTGACAAGAAGACTGTAGAAGATCCGGACTTCGCTGATGACCCATGCCCAATGTCACACAAAGTGGAAGACTTACAGGTGAGAATGAAGAAGTTGGCAGAAAAAGCAGCAAAGACATGACTTCAAGTGAACATAGAGAAGACGGAATTGGCGGAAATGACCAAACAACAACCACAAGCACCAATCATTCTCAACGGGAGAAGTTTGTTAGACGTCAATTCCTTTGCTTATCTAGGAGGCATTGTTACACCTGCAGCCAACATTATTGATGAGGATGCGGAAACCATAATCGGAGAGACAAACCCCACCTTCATCACTTTGGAGTCAGTTTACGAATCTGCAACACTCAGCATAAAGAACGAAATCCGAATTTCCAGATCAAATGTTAAGTCGGTCAGTTCTTCTGAATGGGTCTGGAACTTAGCGTAGCACGTAAAGCATTTCCAATAGGCCACTACAGAATTTGTCAACATCTGTCCTCGCTGGCTCCATAGTGAAGACCAGATGACCAGAAAGAATAAGCAACGAGAAATTCTGTAAGAGAATAACTCAGGAACCTATTGCTCAAAAAAAAATATGGCAGAAGGAATTGGTGATAGATATAACACACACTTGAGGGGACCATCTAATGATATCACGCGCCAGGCCCTCGAGTGGTGAATCCGAATTAGAAAAGACGGGTGGGGAGTCCAAGAGTGACACAGAGGCGATCACAGACTATAGCCAATCGTGTGGCCTGCTAAAGAGGGCCGCAGAAAGCAGGACAATGTGGAGATGTCTTGTTGAAGTCCTATGTTACCCTTGGAATCCAAGGGAACAATAATATAGTAAAATAAGTATTTCAGTCCAATATAGTTTTTTTCTTTCCAACTTTATGTACTATATGGATTGTGGTAACTTGACACACTGCACTGCTGTTTACAGTTTTACGTTGAAACTCAGTTAGTCATCATAGGAATGATGCGTTTTCAACTTAAATGAAGTTTTGTTTATTTCCCTCTGATTTTTGTCATTCGAAAATTTCGACTTATGCATCATACTACTAAAGTAGTTAAAAAGAAAGGCATAAAATTTCCTGAGTGGAACTACCAGTAGTGCATTAGAAAAATCAAAAATAACAGTCATATATATAAACTAAACAATTATTCTCAATATATATATTTTTTGATTCAGTAATTCAGATTTTATTTTCATAGCAAGTTTGGTATGCAGATATGTGAAAAAGGCATAAATGCAGATGGAAGTATGATTCATCAAAGAGGCAGCGAGAGAGAGAGAGAGAGAGAGTGGGAGAGAAATGGGACAATCACGAAACATACTTGCATGCACACACAAACACACACTGATGGGATATTTAAATCAGATTTTTGGATGACACTACACTACTATTACTACTTCCACTACAACTAATGAGACTGATAGAAAGAATCAAATTACTACAATGCATAGTCTAAAACGTATGCATGAAAGATACCACTTTTTAGAGAAAAATGCACATTACACACTCCTGTTTGTCTCATCTAACATGTGGCTAAAAATAATGCAGAACAATGTACATATGTTTACGTGTATATATCTAATATAAATAGTGTCTATGAAAAGACAAAAAAGAATGATAGTTAACCTGTAAGCAGGCAACACATCTTCATTATAGAGTTAAACATTGTTAACACAGAGAAATCTCAATAATAATATTGTTTATATTATATGCTTTTTCAGCTACAAAGATGTTCTTTTTCCACTTAAGAGGAAGAAAGAGACATTCACTGCACACGTGTGTGTGTACATATATATGCCTTACAAAACAATAAATGTCATTTTGATAAAATTGAATTATATATACAAAAAACAACGATAGAAATTCATTAGAAACGTTAGATTAGTTTATTATTATTATTAAGAGTTAGTTTGTACGGATTTGATTCGTCCCACGTTCCATCACAGATTGATGTCAGTTAGAGAACTATTAAAAACCAGCATAAGGCACCTGACAGTTGTTTCATCCTACTTTGTGAATCTTCACCCACGACATTCAGACGAGCTTGCTGACTATTCAGCCACTGGAACGGTATCCAATGGGCGGTCAATGAATTCTAACTCCTACCAGTCTGGAATACATAGCACAACAGCCAGTCAATTTCATCAGCTAGTATTCATCCCCACACGCAACCTGTTGGAACCCACGGATCACGACTTCTCGCCAGAAACTCAGTCAACTTCATAGTGTAGTTAGTCATCATTAGGAAGCAGATCAATTCTCCAGAGTTAGTTTGTAGGAAGTTGATTTGCTTAGGTTCTGATCACAGACTAATGTCAATTAGAGAACTAGTGAAGACCAAGGAGTATTGGACAGGTATTCCAACCTAGTTTTGAACTCTTTTTGGCTGTAGATTCGATTACTTTGAAGATAATCTGAGAGTAGATTATTGATAGTAGTAGTGTGGTGAGAGCTGGCTGCTAGCCAAAGTTGGTAGACAGTAATTGACGGCAATGTTTATGTCCCCGATATTGGTCGTGAGAAAATGAGAACAAAGGCTTTGCGTATGCGGATACAGTTAGCATATGGATGATCTGACACAGCCAGAAAGAGATGCAAGGTTAACTTTCTGTGAGAAACAGCCAATCAAAAGACTGTATTTTCTACTAACAATAATCTACAATAATGTACATTAAAATCTATAAATATGTGTTAATTTTCCTTAATAAATGATCTGTTGCCTGGCCCTTGTCTTCTGTTGTTACAGTAGTAGCAGTGTTCATTGTTTGCACTCTAAGTGAAGATTAGGATCTCAGGCGCACATCTCTATCCCGATCAGTTCTCCGCCATCGCTCTCAAATGGCTCCACAACTGCTCAGAAGACTTCATCTTCTTTTCATATGATCTCTTCTGTGTCATACACCTAACCCGTTGTATTCCATTCGCGTCCCATCTGGTCACTGTAATTCCTTCTCCATATATGTTGGGTTATAGGCTATTGGCTGGCTCGCTGCTTGCCAGCGTTCTTATTTGATTATATTTTCTAGCCAGCCATTTGATCTTCAGTATGGATAAAAAGGACGTACTCCTACCGAAGGTTTATAGTTTTTAGATAGATCCGTCGTGAAATCACAGGTGAACAGTGCTGCTGATATATATATAAACTTGGTTTTCAAGTAGATTTTGTCAACGAAGGACATCATCTACTGAACTATCAAAAACCCCAAAATGCAATAGGTAGCAGTTCTGCTGACATGAGATCCACCTGAGAGTCTTTTGCTCAGATAGATCGATCCTTTAAAAATTGGATTTTTAAATCGACGTTATGCCAGGAACTTGAATTTTTCGATAAGAAACTCCACTTTGAAGGGGAATTAGTCAGCTTATCATTAGCCTTCATACACAGTTCACGTTACACTGAGTCAACTAACCAATTAGATTCACTGTATACCAGCGTCTTTACCTTTCCAATGGAATTGTCATTTGCTTATTTATTTATTACTATTACGGTGAATTAGTGAGTCGGTGGCATAGCGGTAGAATGCTCGCCAACCACGCCCCCTATGGTCTGGAGTTCGATTCCCGGCCACCGACGCACTCCTTTACCTCGCTAAGCCAGTAATAAGACTGGTAAAGAGACAAGGTTGGGCATGAGGCTAGCAACCCCATCCTGTAAAGATAAACACCATTGCTACCAAAACTTCAAAGCTGAAGCTGGCTTGAAGCCCCTGTGTTCCACCTGGAACGTGAAGGTGAATATGTCCATACAGTATAGGATTCTCATGGTATTCTACTGCAGTGTTCTTCAAACTGAAACAAGATCTAATCTCTTATGATATTGTCTCTTGGAAAGGTGGACAGTATTAGATTGAAAGTTATTTAAAAACGTTGATGAGTGTACATGTTACAAACTAAAAGTACAATTTGATGATTAAAATGATAAAAAATGGAGAAAAGTTGACGTGTTACACCGGATGGAAATTTAAGTAACCTGTAGATTCAATGGTGAGCCAGTAGTTGAACGACGGCCTGTCTAAATCACTGTGCGACTAGAATTTCCATCTATCGAAATGCTTAAACTCTTCTACATTTCTTATTGTTTTATTCGTGCACTTATATCAGCTGATTACTACATAAACTCGTGCTCTTGTTTATTTGGCTTTCAACAAAGGAGTAGGAGAAGCCTCCGGTGTCAGACATCACAACGGTTCCTAAGAAGACTCTCTTCATGAACCTAGAATTCATAGGTGATATTGCAGCGGAAATTCTCAGAAACCGCCTTTGTAAATGTCTGAAGAAGACATTTCCAACAGCCACTCTACGTATCACATTTTCCTGCAGACAGTTAATCCAGTCTAACGCTAAGTACAAGATACCGCTTTTGGCCACCTCAATGTGTATTTATCAATTTAATTGCTCGTGTCGAGCAAAGTACATTGGCCATACGCAACGTCAAGTCCACAAACGTATTCTGGAACACTGTCCAGCTTGGTTAGCCAGAGGAGAAAAGAAGAATAGCAACAACTCGATCCTCGAACACCTTGTCATCTCCGGACATCGAGCACCCCCACATGAATGCTTCACAGTGTTACACAGAGTCCCTCAATATCGTACAAAGGGACTTCGGATACTCCATTTCAACAAAACGCTGTGAAATTCTTGGGGAAAATAAAGAAAAATATAAGGAACTGGTTCTCTCCTTATATACAACAATACCACACCACATGATATACTTCTAATTATTACTTTACATGTGAATCCCGTATGAAGAGGAAATATTTTGGAACTAAATACGCTGAAAATTTCTGTTCTATGTTTTTACGTGTTGTTTGAGAAAAAGCTTTGTTATTGCTGAGAGAATGCTTGCTAACTACGCAAGTGGTCCGGTTTCGATTCACGACCAACGTATCCCTAAACTTCACTTGGTTTACCTGCCAGTGGTAAACAGGGCAAAGAGGGATGGTTGGCTGATCACAAGTGTCTAGCGAGTCCCCCCCATAACTCCTCCCCTGTCGTCAAATCAACATCAACTCTCTGTAGTTTGGTTTGTAAGGGTTAGTTATGTTTTTACGAGTTGATCACGGATTGACATCAGTTAGAGTACCGTTAAAGTTCACTGGAGTTCTAGTGAGAAGTCGTGACCAGTGAGGTCCAATTAGATGTCACGTGTGTGGATGGATGTCCCACCAACGACCATGGTTGGGGTCGCGGCAAAATCACGAATTGGTAGAAGTTAGAATTCATGAACTGGCCATTGAATCCGGTCCCAGTGGCTGAATGGTATACGAGCTAGCTTGTCTTGTAACCGGAAGATCCTGGGTTTGAATCCCAGTGGGTGCGTACTTCCGATGATTCCCAAACTAGGATGAAACAGCAACTGTCCAGTACTCCCTGGTTTTCAACGGTTCTCTAACTGATATCAAACCGTGATCAACTCGTAAAAACATCAACTCTACTGCAACTTTAAAGCCTGAAGCCCCGTATTCCACTCAGAACACAAAAGAATGAGAAAATAAGGAAGCAAGGCAAGACAATTACTACTAATCTACCACTGCTCTTACTGTCATCCGTTGTCTAGAGAATTGGTAACGGAATGTTTATTTGCAATTCGATAGGGACATATAGGAGAATTTTGTGTATACTATGCATTCAAATCGTCAGTTGCACAGATCTTCCACTTTGTACTACTGCTGCACTCCTCCTTCGTATTGTGTTTCTTTGTCTTCTTTTCGTAACACTGGTTCATTTGATCTCTTTGATGCCGAATCTATCCGTCTGGTATTTGATATTTTTGTGCCGATTAACATCTTTTTATACACTACTACTGGTGAATTTTATCAGTAGTAGAAGACGCCTCATTACTACACATACATAATTATTGATTATTTCACTTTATCCCAGTCAAAATAAAAGTTTAATTCAATTTATTATTCTTTCTTATCTTACTTAATGTGATGCTTCCTATTTCAACAATTGTTGTCGGTAGTTTTTAAGACAAACAAAATGATGAATGCTTTTTTTAAATCATTTATTTCAACCGCTTACCTTCTTGTATTCATATTGCCGGCTTTATTCTCGTGACTACACAATTAAAATTTTACATACATTTGATATTATCTCTCAAGATTGAAGAATATTCTCCTTTCTATATATTTCAACTTATTATTATTATTAATTATCGTAACAATTTATATATAGTTATGCACGGACCTCTTACTCTTTGAAAAAAAGCAGGAATTAATTTCCTATTTAAAGTATGGGATTATTGGTTCAGAGTATAATGTAATTTCATACATTTATTCCCCTTAATGAATTTGAACAAAGCAAGAACTACAGTTTTTGCAGAATAAGGTGGTACCATCTTTCATTTCGTTGCCTTCTCGTCAGTTGCTTACAGGGCAAAGACATTATTAAATATATCTACAAAAGCAATTTTAAAATACTTGCACAGAGTTCACTTTAAACCAAAATCAATCGATAAACATACGTATACACTAATAATATATATATATGCTAGAGAACTATTGGAAAACCTGTGAGTACTGGACAGCTGTTTCGTCCTTGTTTGGGACTCTTTAGCAGTACGCACCCACAGTGATTTGAACCCAGGACCTTCTGGTTACAAGGCGAGCTCGTATACCATTAAGCCACTAGGACCCGATTCAATAGCCCATGAATTCTAACTTCTGCCAATTCATGACATAGCGCAACCCCTAGCCAATGTCTTCGGCGAGTATTTGTCCTCACACCCGACCTGCTGCACCCTACTGGCTTAATGGTATACGAGCTCGCCTTGTAACCAGAAGGTCCTGGTTCGAATCCCGGTGGGTGCGTACTGATGAAGAGTCCCAAACTAGGACGAAACAGCTGTCCAGTACTCCCAGGTTTTCCAATGGTTCTCTAACTAATGTCAGCTCATGATGAAAATCCTGTCACCAATCAAATCCCTACAAACCAACACTTGAATATATATATGCATTATAAAAACTATTCCAAACAATAATGATCATTCACAATGAAAATTTTCAGCATCTCGCATTCGGATGAAAAATATCTAGTCACCAGGGCAAAGAAAGACTGATAACCGCTTCTTTCTGAACGCACAAATCAGGCTTCAGGCGCTTCCTCATGCTAGGCATTACCTGTCTATAGGATTCTCGTGCTACTCACAATCAATGTTGGGGTCCTGCAATCGTTTAAAGCTGCAAAAAGTAACGAGTTCTTTTCAGGTGCCCAGTGGGCGCTGAACTACACCCTGATTTAGTCGAGTAGAGGAATTCTACTTAAAAGTTATGTGGTTGTGCGGTTGTTACTTCTTATCGTGGAGACTGATTTCTTTGTGAAGTGCTTGAAAAGAAAATAGCAATAGCGTTGGATGATCACAGAGACCAGGGAAACAACTCCTTGAGACCGGTAGTTTAAAGTAGGGTCCCACAGAAGCTAGAAATCAATAGCTGGAAACTACTGGGGATATTCTTCCTGTTTCTTATTTCCGTCTATGATGGTCCCAATTGAATTGCCTTTTCTTTTTCTGCTTTTACGTTCGCTTCTATAAGGTGTAGTAGCAAGCTGAACTGTGGCACAGTTCTGTGTTTAAAATTCAGTCAGTTAACGTTTCATATCAACATTGCAGAAATATCCCACCGATGGAATTTCAATAAGTCGATGGTTTATAAATGGGAAAAAGAAATCGACCAGTAAGCAGCTGAAGTTAGCAGAAGTCTAATCTTATAATTTCTACCTTCTTGTTCTGTTGGTTTCGGAGGTAAGTATTTCACAGGTAGTATTTCACGCCCTTATTTGGTGTCTGGACTAAAATCTAAATATTCGGGGAATGACTTTTGATAAAAATCAAATGTGTAGGAGTAAGTTACACCACACTTCAATAATTTTGACAACAGTTAGTTTGAGGTATATATATTCAAGTTTATCTATACATATATTCATTCACTAGCCTTCCAGAAGAAACACTGGACCCCAGGCTGTAAGCTTTGAAGTGTCAGCGACCTTGATGTGTTTAGTTTCACGGAGTGGACTTGCTAGCCTCACCCCCAGTCTCCCTCTTTTCCAGGCTTTCTACCGTTTGAGCGAGGCTTATGAGTGAACCTGTGGGGAATTGAACTACCTGACATCTCCTCTGAACTCAATCTACTACTCACTGGTATCTGGCTTCAGTCATAACAACTTTGAAACACTTTGATTCAACCAGTGTCATGCCACTAGTCCTTTTTGTTTGATGCAGACTGAATCCTATCAGTCAAGTTTGCAATGTGACCACCGCGCTAGGTGGCTCGATATCACAGTGTACACTGAATTGCTTGAAACCTAGGTCTTAGGCTTCCTGCCGGCCGATTTCCTCCAACCACCTAGCATGGTGATCACATTGAAAACTTGACTGGTAGTATTCAGTCTGCATCATAGACAGGACTAGACACATAAATTACACTAGTTACTGACTACCTAGCGCTCAATCAAAGTATTCAATATAATCCTATAGGAAGGCAACCGCGAGCTCGAATATCTCAGCTGTAGCGTCTCTGACTGCAGCTGTGGATGACATGGGCTCGAAGCTCAGCAGGGATATGAGTTCCTTCAAGGTTGTAGATAAGCCTTGCCGACTGGTGAGTGCTAATCGGCATGAAATCTGGGTCCAAGGATTTCCACCGATTGCCTCCAATCATCTAATTATAACAACTTTGAAATTTTCAAATTCCGCAAAGTAATAACTAATGAACTGAAAACATTGGTCAAAATAGAAACTCATCTTAGACAGTCTTACGTAATCCAAAGGGCCAAGTGATGAACAGCATTCAATTGTGGCTAACTACAAGTTTTTACGAGTTGATCACGGATTGATATCAGTTAGAGAACCATTGAAAACCAGGGAGTACTGGACAGCTGCTGTTTCATCCTAGTTTGGGAATCATCGGAAGTACGCACCCACTGGTTATCGAACCCAGGATCTTCCGGGTACAAGACAAGCTAGCTCGTATACCATTCAGCCACTGGGACCGGATTCAATGGCCAGTCCATGAATTCCAACTTCTACCAATTCGTGATTTACCGCGACCCCAACCATTGTCGTTGGTGGGACATCCATCCACACACGTGACATCTAATTGGACCTCACTGGTCACGACTTCTCACTAGAATCCCAGTGGGTGCGTACTGACGATGATTCCCAAACTAGGATGAAACAGCTGTCCAGTACTCCCTGGTTTTCAATGGTTCTCTAACTGATATCAATCCGTGGTCAACTCGTAAAAACATAACAAACCCTTACACACCAAACTATAGACAATTAACCACAAGTTCTTAAATATGTATAAAGTATGGAGAAAAGAGTGAGTGGTTCAGTATTAGAATACCCTTCAGTCACACGGAAGCTTCGAGTTCGATTCCCGGTTAAAGAATGCACTTGTAAACTTCTCCTAGCCGACGACAGTAAGCCCGAAAAGGCAAGAGGTGTAGCAGTTTAACCCTGTGAAAACAAAACGACGACTACTGAAAACTAAAAGCTCAAGACTTGAAGCCCTATTTTCAACTCGGAACGCGAATCAAATAAAAAAAATTATGGGAGTACTGGACAGCTGTTTCGTCAGACTAGTCTGGGAATCTTCAGAAGTACGTACCCACTGGGATTCGGACCCAGGACCTTCCGGTTACAAGACAAGCTCGTATACCATTAAGCCACTGGGACCCGATCCAATGGCCCATGAATTCTAACTTCTGCCAATTCTGCCAATGCTGAAGAGTCCCAAACTAGGACGAAACAGCTGTCCAGTACTCCCTGCAGGTTTTCCAGTGGTTCTCTAATTAAAGTCAGCTCATGATGAAAAATCCTGTAACCAATCAAATCCCTACAAACCAACACTTGAAAAAATTCTTTTTAAATTCGGGGGTTATAGAAATAATAGGCAAATGAAAACAGATTATATGGAACAAAAAAGAAAATTTTCAACGCTACACAACAAGTATTTCACTAAAATAAACAATTTTTCTAGATGTAAGACTGAAATTTCTTTGACTCATTCATCCAACTTGCGTGTGTGTGTGTTTACGAACAAACAATCATTGAGATTTAGCTGAAATCCTTCATCTTAGATATTTATTCTTTCATTCACCTGACAACTAACTGTATCTCAGTGCCTTTCCTTTCTGTCTGGCATTCAATCGAAATCCATAACATACACGATAATCTAAGTAAGTGAATCAGCATGCCTGTCACACGAATAATGTAAACATTTATTATGTGTAAACACTGTGCAAAAGTATTTATTACTTAGATTATGGGATTTGTATTAATTTCAGTTGTAAAAACTCCTCACCAACTAACATCATTATATATAACACTGGAAACTAGGGTGCTTTGGACAGCTGTTTCGTCCTAGCTTCGGACTCTTCATAAGCGCGAATCTGCTACCTCGTCAGAGGGACAAACCCAGAACTTTTAGGTCACGGAACCAAGCTCATTTGCCATTACCACTGTTTTCATTATTATTATTAGTAGTAGTAGTGCTACAAGTGTGGAAAAGTAAGAAAACTCCATATTTCCCTGTTCATTACATGCATTACACAATGGAACAACACTCTTTACTGGATGAAAAAGCTTCAAACATAATTTATGGTTCATCATCATATGGTATTGATCGTAACTTCATAAATTCGAAATCTGGTTTTTGTCGGCTCAGGTATTTGCTCCCTTCCATTTGTCGTATGAGTAGTAGAATTTCCCAGAATAATTCAGTGCGTTTTCCAAACATGGGGAAAATTCTGCTATGCATACGACATTAGGCCATGACAGCTACCTCTTGAGCAACGGGCCTTATTAATTATTAAATTCAATTTACACTTTCCCGTCGATTGATTGGACAGAAGTGCTCGGTCTCAGGTTGACATCGTCAGAGCATTTGTACAAGGAACAGTTGCACAAGAGGTGGTTGTCGTGGCTCAATTAGTCTGGTGGATAATGCTTTGGCATTAGAGACTATGGGCACTGGGTTCGAGCCCCAGTGGGAACACCACCACTCACCGGGGAATGCAGGTACATTCAGTTGACGAGTCCCAAATAGGACAAAATGTGCTTTATCGTGGATTCCACTGCTAGTCATCATCAATCAATTGACTTCAAGTTATATGACCGGACATTGTCGAAACATCTGAACAAGGAGCCGACATATCAACCTGTGACCGAGCACTTCGGTCCAATCAATCGACGGGAAAGTCTAAATCAACCGGTCTGTGCTTTGAGGTTCCAACAGAAATCAAGATGGTGCTTAAACAGGGTGTAGTTGCTAGACCCATGCCCAACCTTCCCTCCTTTCCAGAAGTAGAACCGGTTGGCGAACTCTAGATGCGAAACAGCCAAGAACAAATATGCCATAGAAAAGGAAATGGATCGGATATATGCTTGGGACACCGTCAAATGACATCACAAGTGATGTCTCTGGAGTGGAACCCGAGCGGGAAACGACGGATGACATGCAGGAGATCATGTGTGAATGGGAAATGAAAGCTTGCTAGAAGTTATGCAGCTAGCTGAAAGTGATGTCAGGGAACCGAGTGGGATGGAGATGTGCTGGTCAGTGCCTTATGTTCCACTCAAAATTCAAGGGTTGAATAATATTGTAATAATCAGCCTATCTCAAATTTCGATTAGTTATGACAAGCAGTTAAGGAATTATGGCTACATTTATAGTCTAAAAGAAAATATTACACCACTGTTGTATGAGTAGTTTAATAAAACTATCCAACAGTTGCTGTATAATATTCGCCACACTTTTATGGTCTGAGTGGAGTGTGGCTGTATTGATGGATGAGCTATTAATTATATAATATTACTAAGGGGACATCCCCTTGAGCTTAAAAGTAGAGACAACAAGGAAAAAGAATGAACCAACCGTTTGTTCTCCTGTCAATACAGCGAACATCAACTCCGATTATATGGAAGACTGCAACAGTAAACGGAAGGAAGTAAAAAGAAGGCTACATAGAGATAATTTGTCTTGATCTCCTGAGTTCTGCTCACTGTATTACATCATCACCTTCTCATCTGCACCGAAATTTTAAAATTTTGATCTTTTCTTATCTAATTACGTAACTGTCACTAATTGTCTTTTGTTACCACCCCAACAACACAACTGTTAGTTAATTTTTTTCAAGAAACTTCCCTCTAACAAGATATATATATGTCGTAACACTTTAGACACCTTGTAAATCGCAACGCCTTATTTTACTACGACGCTCTGACAATATGCTTGCTAACGGACAAAAGTTTGTTAAAACTGTACACTTTTCATTTTTATTTTATTAAAGAATTCAGGTTGTACGCAGCTGATGAAAACCAACGAAATAAAATGGATCCAGATTATTCTGCGCCAATGTTTCTTCTTCCTTCGTTCAAATTTATAACAGGGAATCATTGTATGAACTTCAACAGAGTCCGAGCACATCGGTCGACTACTGAAACATTCCTAGCTAGGATAGAAGAGTTATCCGTTGATCTGTGGTTTCCCCTGACTGGTAACTGATGTTCCTTCATGACAAAAGAAGTGAATCACGTGGCCAGTAGCCTGGTGGATGATAGTTTGGCAACTGAAACAATGGGTGTTGGGTTCGAGCCTCATTGGGAAACAACATCACTCGCTGATGAGGCAGGTGCATTCCGATGACGAGTTCCGAATATGACGAAATACACATTATGTATTCTAACGCCAGCCCACCATCAGCCAAGCGATTACAATGACACTGAAACCTACTCTAGCAACTGTTCAGAAAAGATTTCTCTGAAATGTGATTTCAGTTCACTAAACATTCAGATGTCAAACAATACAGGATAATCAACGTGAAACTATAGTTATCATCCACAGAAGGAGACTTTGAAAAAGGAAAAAAAGGTATCATCTTACCTGAAGACCATTTTGATAAGTCATTAGTATTTTGTACAGTACCATTTGGTCTTAGTGAATATAAATTCGGATTTGAAGAACGTCTTCGAAATACACTGAATGGTTCACTTCTATTTCGTTGATCTATTCGACTGTGTTGACTGTGATACTGACGATTTTGAGAAGAAGAATATGGAAGCGTTGAGTCGATACTTTCAGTTTGATTTAATGTTGCTTTATTCACATCAGTGATGCATTGAACACTGCATGATGAAGAAGGCGGTGCAGAAGTGATACTAGGCAATAACTGGTCATTTACTGTACATAAGGTAGAGGAATTTTGTGCATCTAACGAAGAAGGCAAAACGGCTGGTGGTAGTGGTGGTGATGATGATGATGTTGGCGGGGAGTCTTGAAAACCAACCGGTGGAGGAAGACAGTATGGCGATTCAGGTGATGAGGAATCTGTGGCTGAAGCAGAAGAACATTGCGATGACGGTGATGAATTCAAATTATCTTCAACTTGTATTCCGATTTCTGAAACTTAGGAAATAGGAAATCATACAAGAAAATCAATAGTGGTGTAAATTGTCTTTTAAAAACATGAATGAGAATGGTCACTTATACACATACACACACATAAAGTTGTGAGCATTTGGTGATTTTCCTTGTGTCAAGGTAAATTTCGTCACAATCACCGACATGATTTAGAGAACCATTGAAAATCAGGCAGAACTAGACAGCTATTTCTCCCTAGTTTGCAGCTGTTTAGCAGTACCTACTCATGATCTATATCAGGGATCTATGACGTCACCTTTGAGTTATGAGACGAGCATTGGGTTGGAAAAGAATGGCCGATGAACTCTAATTTCTGTTATTTCGCAATATAACGTCACCACTATCCAATGACATCGTTAAGCTTTTTTCTTTACACTTGACGCACCGAACACCATTGATGACCAGTTCTTCATATAAGACGTCAGTTAGCATAAGTTCCAAAATCCCTATTAACTAGCTACTTTACGTGGAATAATGGATTTTTAGTGTAGACTATACACTCTGAAGAGATGTCATCAGGCTGTCCTTTATTTCCAGTGTGAAAATAATCTTCACAAAGCACTGAAACTCAGTCATACACGGTATCTTTCTATAGAAAGTTTTAGTATACATATATAATTTGGGCTGTGTGGTAGTATGTAATTCCATATTAATTCGTTTACTGGATAAATCACACACATACAGAGTAAAACAGTATTGTTTACAGGATTACGACGTTTCGAACACAACACACAGCAATTACACAACCTCGAAACTTGATGTCTGCAGTTCTCTTCCCTCAATTTTAATTGTCCTGAGGGTAGTAGAATTTTCCAGATGTCCGGATGGACAGATGTTGAATCATTCCTACTACAAGTGTTCTCAATTAATTCGAAAAGTAGACCTTCAGTTAAGCAAAGTAAAGTACGTTTTTATGAACATTGGTTTTACTTAATTATTCATATTTCGGTGAGTAGTGTATAATAAGCCATGTATCTTTAAATAATTTAAGCATTGATGAAGCATTTTCCCAATTGTTATTTTTCACTGCCACTGTACTATATGTCACAAGCTTAAATATTCCCCTCAATGGTAAATGCGATACTGGGATTACATTTCATCCAATATAAAAGGTATTTATTGCAGACTTTTTTTACCAGTTTATTAAAAGAATAGCTGATCTCAACGTCATCTTTCTGTACTCATATTCCGGGAGGTTGGAATCGTCAGTGACAGTATCGATGGTCAATGGCAGTTAGGAATGGGTTGTGATTTATTCAGAGCTACAGAAATTGTTTTGCACTCTCTGGCCTGGAACTTTCTAATCGTATTTAACCACATAAACCTCGATCGTCAGCTACTGCATCGACCCAATGACCAGGCTTGTACACCACGATGAAACGAGTTGTACTGGCTCTAGTAATTGTTAGATTATATTCCATGCATTATATTCTAGGTTATCGTGCTCCATTGTCAGTTGAGACCGACCCGCCTAACTGAATGGAGGTCCCAAGGTAACTGAAGGTACTCAAAAACCATAAGACAATTTCCCTGAACAACTCATCATCAGCTCTTTGCAAAGATGGTAGTGGAAATCTAGTCAGGAAACTGATTAGATTGTTTGTGAAAGCATGGAAATAAAGTCGTCATTGTGCCTATCTTTTGAAAGGAATTACTTAATGTATGTCAGAATGATTAAGGTATATATATTATTATATATTCCTTTACGTTCCCATTGGAACATAGGGCTTCAAGCTAGAGTAATATTCACTGATGGCGTTTCAAGTACAAACTGTTGCTCATAATCATATCAAAATACTCACACAACTTTTTTCTTCATTTATATACATGAGTGGAATTGACTAGATATTTGAATAAAAATCAATAAGGGATAATGTACATTAAGAAATAATAATATGAGCGTTACTGCGTCGGTGGCACAGTGGTTAGGACTCTCGCCGACGATGCACATGGTCCGGGGTTCGATCCCCTGCCGACGCACACTCGATATCTATGGTCGGCCTGCAAAATTTGGGCTACCGATATCCATGCTGAAAATTCCATACTTGTACTGCAAATACGGTGTGGAATCAAGCTGTGATCAAAATAAAAAAAATTTAGTTTATCTAATAAGTTGCGGTGATCGCCATACATAAATGACAGTAGTAGGCCGGGGTTAATTAGATTAGTTGAGCATAAAAACTTGGCGAAATCTAAGGCAACAAAAAATCGGCTGCACCGCTACATGCAGTTACATACAAATATACAGTAGGATAGGACAGTGGTAAGGTCTCAAAATCTAGTGTTACAGAGTGAAGAGAGAGAAACCTTACTTATCGAATCAGCTAAGAAAACATGCAATAGGAGTGACTCAATATTTGTCCATTCACACATCTGGAAAATTCTACTACCCTCACGACAAGTGGGAAAGAAGAAAGGGAACTTTAAAAATCAAGTCTCGGAGTTATGTAATTACAACTGTGTCCGAAATGTCGTCCTACAGCAGATGACTTTGTTTTACTTTGTGTGTGTATGTGTGTGTGTTTGATATCCATTGAACATAACAGTTTGAAATTACAGGGAGTTTTAAATACTTTAGACCAAAATCCAATACCTTTAACTGTTTATTCTTCTTCCCCTAACGCTAAGTGTTTACGAGTCATGTTTATGTTAGTGTAGGTAATTAGAAAAACACCGCTTGCATTCGATGTACTATTTTTTTGACTTTGCTTTTAGTGCATCTTTTAAATTTAACCTTCTGTTTGACTTTCGCACTCGATTTTCAATTTATAAGACGTAATGAATAAACGGAAGCATTATGAAATGTAGATTTAGTAAACGAAAACACATCAGATGATAATCAGCTGTTACAAGCCATGAGACACTGGACTATTGTTCCATCCTATGGTTTGTTGACTCCCCCATCGAATAAGTGACTCCAATAAATCGTGCTTCAAGCATACTGGTAAGAAATTCGACGATGTATATTAACGATACTTGCTGAGAAGCGAATATCCTTATGTCTGGCGTGATTGATCCAATCGGTTTCCGAAATAGAAACATTGGTCAGCAAAGAGTATTCTTTTGGTAACTTCAGTTCAAAGTTGTACAGTTATACAGAGTTATAAAAGATTAGGGAAATGCCTATAAGGTCAGTTGTTCATATTAGTTGATAACAAAACATATAAATCTAAATATCAAGCAAAATAATTATTATTCCCCCCGATTCTGAGTGAACATACAGGGTTTCATAATCTCCCATCTCCTCTCCACACAATCTCCTCCATGCCACCCACAGACTTATACCCAACTGGATGTTTCCTATCTGGGTTTCACTCGAATGCCTGGAGCGAGATAGTACCCGGCAGTCTTCTCCACGTGTGTCCGATCCATCTCCATTTTCTTCGGGATATTTATGGAGAAATAGGTCCTTGATTGGTTCTTTCCAAGAGTTCCTTAATGTTAATTCCTTTGGGCCATTTATTCTTAACTATGGAGCTAAGGAAGTTGTTGATAAAAGTCCGCCAAGTTTCCGATCTATACAGAATTTCGTTCCTTGAGCTGAGTCAGCAGATTTCCACACTGATTTTAGAGTAATGAAGGTGTACCTTGCCTTTCCAATTCTGGTTTTGACGTTCTCATTCCAGTCCTCTCGTTGCCCACAGTTAGGAATATCACCAGTGATATTAGGCAGTCTTGTCTTACTCCTATCTTCACATTTCGAAGGCATTGATGAGTATTCCGTTGTGGATCACCTGGCACGTAGCATTGTCATGTAGTTCTTGAATGAGGTTGATAAAGATTTGGTGCAACTCCACAGTGTTGAAGTAGTTTCCAAATTACTTCGCAGTCAATGCTGTCGAGGGCCTCACCTAGTTTAATACTTCGCTAGTTTTCTAGCCGGTCCTAAGCACAACACAAGAGGGGAGGTTGAGCATGAGGCCAGCGACCCTACCTCGGAAAGTCACTCATATCTTTACAGAAACTTCAAAGCACAAGTGAAATAAATTATTTAACCTAGAAACAATAGGAGGTGAGTATCGCTCAGAACTGATTAAAATTACAAGCTCTTGGAAATAGGCACACTGTTCAAAAGGGTAACAGATTCAGAATATTTCTGAAATGTATTTTAAAGTAAAGAGTTTGAAAGCAATAAAAGGAAAACATAAACCGAATTAATATGGACTATATACCAAGTTATTGTACGAGTTATGAAGAAAAAGAAAGTTTACGTCCTACCGTAGTAAGAAGGATTGAATAAGTCGCTTTTGTATAAACAATTCAGGATTTTATAGTGTGTATAGCGAAAGCTTCTGCTATGGACAGAAGATGTGACCGGATACCCTTCGTTCCATTTGAGCTTACCTTATATATACATCACTTTGAAAGATTTTTCTACCAACGCAGAATGATTTCTAGGAACAAGGCACTTAAGAAATGAACTGTTAGTTTGCCTACTACTTTTGACTACTTTCTACTTTTGACGAGAATATTGAAGGGTGTTCTTGTACGCGTCCAGACAGTATCCTACCTGTATGGTTTATTTACTTAGCTCCAGATGAGCGAGTGAACTGATATATGTGCACAGGGATGTCGCTAGCAGCGAAACCTTGTCTTTGACGTGTTGATGAATAAAAGGTTGTGTGGATAAGGTGAGACGTAAAGATACGATGAAAAGTGTTTTTCGAATCGTTCTCAATAATCTACTTCGAAGAATTTCAGCTGCTGTCTTCTCTGAGCTAGACAGCTCAATTACAAAGCTTTCATTGTCATTCTATACAACATCTTCAGCGAAAACTTCAGCATAACATGCGATTTTAGAATTCTCCATGAGTTTATTAACCATCTCTCATGTTACCTTTGTTGATGTGACTGGTTGTTTCCGGTGATATTTCTCACCTCTTTGGCTATTTTGTTGATCTAATATTTGACTTTTTTCTATTATTCAATAAACTTCATCTGTGTTAATGTACCTTTTAATTGCAGATCTTTTTCTGAGTTCCAAGCGTCTAAGAGTTCTCTAGCATTCTTGGTATTTTTCATTCTCTACGATTTGTGCATTCCTCCAATCGAGTTGGTGTCCAAGGTTACGAAATCTGGCTTTAGCCTGAAGTAAAAGGAAACAATGTAACCTGCCTGCATTACTCCAGGGATGTTTAAATATGTCGATAATGAACTAAGGGATTATTTAATGTATGGGAGTCCTAAACTTCGCCTAATTAAGTAGCTGATACGAAGCTCGGAAAAGAGGAGAGGTTGGGTGTGAGAGTAGTAACCCAACCCCGTGAAAACATAACTTCAACAAAGCTTAAAGGCTGAAGCCCTATGTTTCAACCAGAATGCAAGGAATGGAAATAATTCGCTTGATAAACATGTAAAAGAAAACGCAAGCTATTTATTTGAAACTTGCAGGTATTTAGGTTTATTTCACCCCTTCAATAGCCATTAAGTTACAAAGAATATTATTTGAAAACAACAACTTACTGTCATGTTTTGCCATTTGTTGACTATCTTTTTTATCCTTTATCATTTCGCTTGTTGTAGGCATTAACTGATCTGGTTGACACTGGACATTATAGATTTGATCAAAACTTGTTTCTTTACGTTTACTTGAAAATAGTGAACTTAAGGCTTGTGAGGAAAAAACAGTATCATTCGATGAAAAAGACTTATTGACTGATGACTTCACTCCGGTAGGCTGATCTAATCCCGGTGGTAGAAATACACGATCGTGTATTAGACGATTAAGTTTACGAATAGCAAGGATAAACTTCTTTTGATGTCCTGAAAAGGAAGTCAGACGAGAAGAATAAATGATTATTAAAAAAGGGTGGGTTAGAGAATGGTTGTGTTTATCCTACAGGGAACTGGACAGTTGTTTCACATTCCAGTTACAAATTATTCAGCAGTGTTCAGAAAGTCTATTTTCAAGGCAATTTTTAGTTACACTTGCATATTTTATTTATGCACCCTATTAGACAGACAACTTTACCAGTGATATGAGTCCAGCACTAAATGCTGGTGCTCACTGAATGCTAGCAGTCAAATTTCTAAAACGGTTATCAAGCTAAGCGACTCAACATAGCGGTACATTTTGAGTTGATGTTAGATGATTGCGGGTAAATGGTAGGAAGCCGTGAATACCGACTAAGTAATATTTGTGCGCAGTTGTAATATCGCTAGGACCAGTGCTGATTGAGGCGGGTGACAGTTCCCTCGATATCGTTGATACACCTTGTTGATGAGTGCCAAGAGGCACGAAATCTAGGTCAAAACAATCAACACAGACAGTCTTTTACTGGAAATCATGAGTTCTCTGGTTTTCTAACTTGTAGGACTTCAGTGGTGTTATAGACTGTCTGAATGGGGTCTTCAGGATACTAAGAACCAAACAGCTGGGGACCATTGGTGATATGAATCAAAATTTTTATCACTGGCAGAGGTACATTCACTCTCGATGATCTCCTATACCTACTAAAACCCTCATGTTTTCCCAAGTTTCTATCCTTCTCCCTCAAATTTCTGCTTATTATAACAATATTTGCTATTATCATTATTTTTGATTTGATTTTTACTCTTTGTTGTCTAACTTAGTGTTAAACCGAAAATCTGGGTACGTTACGTTGATGATACATTTGTAATAATTAAGAGAAATGATTTAGAATATACCCATAAATTATTAAACAACATATTTGAAGACATCAAATTCACAAGAGAAGAAGAATTAGATAAAAAAATCCCATTTTTAGATGTCTTAATCAGGAGAACCGAAACAGGAAATTTAGAAACACAAGTATATAGAAAATCAACACACACAGATTAAATACTCAACTATACTAGCAACAATCCAGTTACTCACAAACGAAACTGTGTGCAGACATTGTTTAAAAGAGTTCAAACACATTGTAGCACTCCAGAGTTGAAAAGAATCGAAGAAAAATACCTACAAACGGTCTTCAAAAAGAATGGTTATCCACAAAATTTCATCAAAATGTGTTTAAAGTCGAATCAAAACACCAACAAGAAACCATCATCAAAGATCACAAGAAAATTCATCCCACCATACATGAGAAATATCTCTGAAATAAAAGCTAGCATACTGAAACCGTTTGATGTAGATATAGCACACAAGCCAGTCAAATTACTTAATTCGATATTATGCAAACCGAAAGATCCAACAGAAAAAGGAGATAAAATTAATACCATTTACAAAATAAATTGTATGAGCTGTAACAGGCATAACATCGGCCAAAGTGGGCGTCCCTTTCGAATTAGAGTCCAAGAACACAAATCAGCCGTGAAAAGACACTATATAAATTCTTTAGTATCAATGCATATAAACAACCATGGATATCAGTTTGATTGGCATAATGTCGAAATATTAGACAGAGGAAACACCAAAAGTGCAGTCAGGGAATTCCTAGAAGCCCGGTACTCAAACGAAAATACAATTAACAAACACGTTAATATAGACAAAATATACCCACTAATAAAAAGTAAATCAGGTGACCATAAAGTTTAAAATCCAAGTCAATAGAAAATGGTCAATACATATGTAAAGATGGTTACCGGGAGACGCGATTATATCACTCATGAAGAAATTTAAGTCATTACACTTTATGCTAAATATTGCGCTGAAGGCGGATGTTGTCCAGAAGGACGACAAAAGCTCCGCAACCAAACCAACCAGCTCAGAGAACACTATTAGTTGCAAACTTCGTGTGTTACCTGGAGTGTGACAACTTGAACTGCTTCGCTTCTGTGTGAAGGTCAACGTTGAAATTTAGTGAGTTATGGATGTTATATCAGTACATCTCTAATCACTATCAGATGCTTTCTAGGAATAAAACACGCTTCCCCCTTTTTAACAATCAAGTCAGATTGAATTTTTCCTGGGTGTCAATCCTGAAGCCGACTGGCTATTGTAAGGGCGGATGATTATCGAGTGAAACAAGCGGTTAATTTCTGCTTCTGCGACTTTTAGCTTGCCCAAGGTTAATCACCTTGGCTTTGCGAATACTGGAAGGTTTTGTGTCTTCATAGTATGTGTGTGTAATTTTCGCGTTGATATTCAAGTTGGAAATTCCGCTAGTATTTCCTGAATTCTTTCTGTTGACCTACAAGACGATTGGACTGAATATAGTAAGGTGGAATCGTCTTCCTCAACATTTGTACATCTGCAATTTGCTTTTGCCGTGAACTTTTTCTTCAAGGTATTGCATAATAAAGTTTAGCTTCCTAAATCATATATGCATAGAAGTGCTAGGTAGGTCAAGGTTAGTTGTCGTGATGATTCATAGGAGTTATCGCTTGGACCTGAGGTCAAACATTAGTTGACATTTTCTGCTCGGTTGCCATTCGCTTTTTACTGTCCACTCGTAGAATGATGGCGGAGCATTGGTGAGATGTACATGATTTGTGGAAATCCTCTGAGAAACATGACACCATTTTTCTTCGTTACAGTCATTATTTCCTTCTAGCTTCGAAGGAATTCATCGACGGAATAAACCGCCCAGCGTCTTTTTCATTCCTTTACGTTCCCAGTAGAACACAGGGGCTTCAAGCTAGAGCTTCGAAGTTTCGGTAGCAATGGTGTTTATTTTTACAGGATGGGGTTGCTAGCCATATGCCCAACTTTCCCCCTTTACCAGTCTAATTATTGGCTTAGCGAGGTAAAGGAGTGTGTCGGTGGCCGGGTATCGGACACCGGACCACATGGAGCATGGTTGGCGAGCATTCTACCCCTGTGCCACCGACGCACTGCATAATGTGTAGACCAATAGAATGCATGTTGTGATAATGGAATAAATAATGATTGTCAGTGAACTCGATAAACATAGACACGTTAACGCCACATAATTACCTTCGTGTCTTAGCGGTATAATGTGATTTTAAATTCCACATGACGAAGTAAGTAAACCAAAGTATCACTTCAAATAAACATTCATTGTTTAAATGTTATTGTGAATTCCATGATAATATTTATACAGTTTGATTTGTAAGGGTTAGTTATGTTTTTACGAGTTGATCACGGATTGATATCAGTTAGAGAACCATTGAAAACCAGGGGGTACTGGACTGCTGCTGTTTCATTCTAGTTTGGGAATCATCGGCAGTACGCACCCACTGGGATTCAAACCCAGGATCTTCCGGTTACAAGGCAAGCTCGTATACCATTCAGCCACTGGGACCCGATTCAATGTCCAGCCCATGAATTCTAACTTCTACCAATTCGTGATTTAGCACGACCCCAACCATTGTCGTTGGTGGGACATCCATCCACACACGTGACATCTCATTGGACCTCACTGGTCACGACTTTTCACTAGAACTCTTGGAAACTCCATCCTGTAGCAAGTCACTAGCGAGCATCAGATTAATTTTCTATAGTTTGGTTTGTAAGCGTTAGTTATGTTTGATATCAGTTTCCTGGTGTTCTAGTGAGAAGTCGTGACCAGTGAGGTCCAATGAGATGTCACGTGTGTGGATGGATGTCCCACCAACGACAATGGTTGGGGTCGTGCTAAATCACGAATTGGTAGAAGTTAGAATTCATGTGTAGGCCATTAATCGAGTCCCAGTGGCTGAATGGTATACCAGCTAGCTTGCCTTGTAACCGGAAGATCCTGGGTTTGAATCCCAGTGGGTGCGTGCTGACGATGATTCCCAAACTAGGATGAAACAGTAGCTGTCCAGTACTCCCTGGTTTTTAATGGTTCTCTAACTGATATCAATCCGTGATCAACTCGTAAAAATAGTTATACAACAATATTTGAGTATCTTTCAACTAAGGCATATGATACAGAATTTGTTAGAACAGACAACAACAAAAATAACGGTGCAAAAAATAACAGAAAGTATGAAAGTGAAATTTTAGTAGCCAAAACGCATAATTATATAATCTGAACACGCACTGGCCTCAGTTAGAGAACTGTTGGAAGCCAGAGAGAGTACTTGACAGGTGATTCTTGCTGGTCTGGGACTCTTCAGGGGCACGCACCCATCGGCTCACCGCTAGGGATTGAACCTAAGATCCCCAGGTTACGAGGCCAGCTCGTTGACCACTCAGCCATTGGGATGGAATTCAATGATCCATGAATGACAACTTCTACCAGTACGCGGTGTATAGCGCAGCCACCAACAGATATCATTGGCGTGTATGTGTCTTCACAACCGACTTGATGGATCCCGCTGGTGACGACTTCATCCTATTGTCAGTCATCAGTGAGCACCAGCGGCGGGGGTAGACTGACTTGATCAGTTCGAGAAATCAATCAAGTCCGCGCAAACCAACATTTGAAAACTAATGAAAGCAATAAAATACTACAATCATCACAAAAAGAGGCATGTTTAGTTACCATGGTGATGATTTAATTTAGTCTAATACACATGTCATCCAACCAATAATCAACCAATCGAAAAAAATGCAATAAAATTACACAAAAACACGCTGGTTTCCACTATCAAGATGATAAAAACACACCATTTAATTCATCCAAGGGATTAGCAGGAGTTAGAAACGATGGGCCATTGGATTCCACCTCAGTGATTTAATGGTCAACGATCTAGCTCACCTTGTAACCAAAAGGTCTTGGATTCAATTCTTAGCAGCAAGTTGGTGGTCGCGTACTGATGAAGAGTCTCAAACTAGGACGAAACAGCTGTCCAGCTACATCTATCTTCGATAGGGCCTAGTTACTTGGAATAACTAATAAACCAAGAACTTCAGTCCTACTGTAGCTAACACTGCTCGTAGAAGCACCTCAGCTGAACACAGTCGATACAGCTTCATCAATCAGCAGTTTACCCTACTCAATCAAAAGAAACACTATACCTATCTCCAGTCTTACTCACCATACCGTGCTCATCTAATTTCACTGGCCATGTCTTACAGTCGTAAACTAGGAAACAGTGAAGTATGACTGAACATGAGAACGATTAGGATCAAATGGTCAGACAAGATTCCTTTTCAGATCAATAGTAATCCCTACAATTATAAAAACCAACCAAACATTACTTTCACTTGTTAGATTTTGTCATAAACCGACATAAGTTAGACAGAGACCAATGAAAATCAGAGACCCCTGGACATTTGTTATGCCCTAGTTTGGGATCCCTCAGCGACCGAGCCCAGGACCTTCAGGTTATGAGACCAAACTCAATGGCCATTCAGTCACTTGGGCCTGAATTCATCGACTTGTGAATTCTAACTTTGTCAAGGTTTTTAGCATAAACATTAACTTTTTTTTAAGAAAAACAAACGCTTACCTAATTTTAAGATACCGATCTCTTCTAAATCATCCCATGTGATACGAACAATCTGCTCAAATGTAATCAAACCCTGGTCACGTAATTTTGGCCAATATTGTTGTAGATGCAATTGAATCAGTAAATCTTGAACACTTGTCTATTGAAATGCAGAAGACACAACAATAACAAAAAAATTATTTATTTATTTAAAAAAATTTTATTATAGCTTGATTCCACACATTATTTTGGTACATGTATGAAATTTTCAGCATGTGATATCGGTAGCCCAAATTTAGTAGGCCAACCATAGATATCAGGTGTGCGTCGGCGGGGCATCGAACCTCGGACCATGTGCATGGTCGGCGAGAGTCATAACCACTGTGCCACCGATGCACACATTCTGTAGTTTATAGAGTTATACACTTAAATGGTAACCAGTAAGTCACAAGATACCTTAGATAACCCCATTTCTAGTGGTATGAATGGCTTTAGCAAATATCAATTGCTGTTTACTGGTATATTGCGTGAGCACTGGCACCCAATAATTACACCCTGTACATGTGAACTACACTTCCTGTAATCTAGTTGCATAAGATGTCATCAAAAAACTACCTAGTGTCTTTTATCCTTGACTCATCTCAAAAGGCCGCTTTTTATTTTCTGATCGTTGTTACCTCATAATTATTCATGAAATTTATTTCTAAGTGTGTACGAAGTATACATAGCAGCTATGTAGTAAGATTCTACACTAGTGACCAAATACTTATGGTTCGTAATCGTCGACCTCTCAAATTGTATGACTTAATAACCGAACATTTCGGATTTTGAAGCTAAACTGCAAGAAGCTTGAGCAATTTGTGTAACTTTGAAAGGAATGAAAATATGGTAAGCGAATCATGAACAGTAATGTCAAATACACAGAAAATAATTCCATCCTCATTATTGAAATGATTACTATCACAGTTTGAAATAGACGATCCGAACAGGTAATCAGGGACATGTAAAACTTTGACAAACTTTAAAGTAACAGAGTAAGTTACCACTTTTATTCACTCAATTGAATTCATTAAAAGTGAGAACAGGAGACCTAGTTCCTCTATTACGCAATATATTATAGAGACAAGACACAAAATTGATGTTTACACATCTTTTAAAACTATCAGTAAAACGTGGGATCCAAATGGGAAGCAACGAGTGGGTGGTCAGAGCTAGGGTGCCACAGAGGAGATCGTGTTGTGAGGAAGAGATGAGAGATTATGGGCAATCGTGAAACAATCTGAAGAGGACGTGTGAAAACAGAAGAAACTGGAGATGTGTTGTTGAAGCCCTATGTTGTTCCACTTGGGACTCAAGGGAATATTAATAAGAAAACGTGTTTGAAGGCGTATCTTAAAGTTTGTGGAAGCCCTAGCTAGCAATTATTATTATGATTATTATTATTGTATCCTTTAATTCCTACAGGAACACAGGGCTTCAGCCATGCGTCTCCATTGCGTTCTGTTCTCTGCTATAGTCTTCACCTAGCTCCAAGTCTGCCCACACGTTTTCATCTCCTCTTCACATGACCTCCTCCAAGTTACCCACTCTTGCACTGACGACCAACTCGCCGCTTCCCTCTCGGGTTCCACTCGAGCAATGGCTTGTCTAGTGATGTCACTTGATGGTTTCCTTAGAGTATGGCCAATCCATCTCCATTTCTTCCTGCCTATTTGTTTCACAATCGGTTCCTGGTTGGCTCACTCCCAGAGATCCCTGTTGCTGATCTTTTCTGGCCGGTCATCTGATCTTGAGTATTGAGCGAAGACAATTGTCTGTTAATGAAGGTCTGTAGTTTGTTTGAGATGTTCTTTATGACGAGCTGGCCAAGTCTCTGATGCGTATAGTAGCACTGACTTCCCATTGGAGTTCAAATCACCTTTATGCGTTCAAAGCAACAGTTCGTCATCACACTTTGTTTTGATGGCAGCCAGGACAGATGAACTATTACCTCTGTTATTTGGTTTAGTAATCTTCATTGTTATTTTGACGTTAAATATGTCCTTTTAACTTGACCTTAGTCTATTTTCTCACCTTTTAACTCTTTTAATCCCACATATTTCCCTGTGACAAATTCGTGTCCGATCAGATAGTTCGAAATGTGTTGCGCAAATGCACAACACACGATTCAGACAAACTACTACTTCTTTATGCTTTGTCTGAATTCATTATGGTTATTCAGTAACAGAGAAAGATAAGTGTGTTTGTTTAATAAAGCAGCATTCATTGATAATCAACGTGTTTATCTGACCGACAGAACTTTCAACAAAGAACACTCTGCTGCATACAAATGAACAAAGCAAGAAGAACATATTGAGCCGAATGAAATGACGTCTTTTATATTTCACTGGTTCTTTTCAATTGCGCACAACCATGAAGAATTTAACACTGATAATAGTAAATTTTCGAATACTCTAGTTACTGATCATGAAAGTGGTGAACATTAATATAGTATATAAGATTAAGCAGCATTACGGAAAGGAATGAATTATTATTTTATTCCTCTGCGTTCGCAGTGGAACATAGGGGCTTCAAGCTAGAGGCTTGAAGTTTTGGTAGCAGTGGTGTTTATTTTCACGGGGTGGGGATGCTAGCATCATGCCCAACCTTTCCTCTTTACGAGCCTTATTACTGGTTTAGCCTGGCAAAGGAGTGAGTCGGCCGGGGATCGAGCTCTTAACCATTTGGCGTGGCTGACGAGCATTCTACCACTGTGCCACCGACGCGGAAAGAAGTGGAAATCGTTGGTATTTGTATTGTGTACCCACTGACCATGCACATGGTCCGAGGCTCGATCCCTGGCCAACGCACACCTGATATTGATGGTCGGCCTTCTAAATTTGGGCTACCGATATCACATGCTGAAAATCGCATACTTGTACCAAACATACTGTGTGCAATCAAGCTATGATTTAAAAATTAATTACATACCGGATACAAATAATTGAGAAGTAATCTGGAATCATGAACAAATGTTAAAGATAGAATAGAGATGTAAGATATAATTAAGAAGATAAATTAACAAAAACTGGAATAACGTAAAGTGTATTTAGCAAGGTAAAGTGGGATTGACAGCAGTTTCCTTTGGGAGGCATAAATTTAGTTTTAATCGTTTAGCGGCATTCGTTGCAATGATACACAGTAACGTGGAGCTGTTTTGAACTTTAATTATTTTACTGGATTTTCAAGAGTTGGTCTTTAGGGATTAAATTTGTTTTTACCAGTTTGACCACGGATTGATATCAGTTAGAGAACCATTGAAAACCAGGGAGTACTGCCAGACAGCTGTGTCATCCTAGTTTGGGAATCGTAGGGAGTACGCACCCACTAGGTTAGAACCAAGGACCTTCCGGTTACAAGGCGAGCTAGCACGTAGACCATTAAGCCATTGGGACCCAATCCAATGGCCAGCCCATAACTTCTTACTTCTGCCAATTCATGACATAGCGCGACCACTTCGCAATGTCTTCTTGGATAAGTAATTGTCCTCACCTCCCACCTGCTGTACCCTACTGGTTATGGCCTCCCACTGGAACCCCAAGTAACTACCTGAATAAGGCCAGTGGCTAATAAGCATCAGATCAGTTTTATAGAGGTCCCTACAAAACCAATACTTGAAAATAATTCTATATTAGTTGGTAAATGTGGCCTAAAATAATAATATGTTTGTTAATCACTGATTCATTTGAGTACCAGACTCCTAGAAATTTACTGCTATTACTATAGGTGTTTTCACTATTTAAAATCTCTACATTTTCCCAATTAAATTGGTGCCCATAATTATCTCTGCATGCATCAATATGAAAGAATATATGTTGTCTCTTCACAGCTGATTTATATTTTTGGATTTTGAGTAGAAGGAGATGTCCACTTTGAAGAATTTAGTGTTTATCAAACACTATTCATGCACTGAAAACCACAGAGTACTGAGGAGCTGTTTTGTCCCGGCCTGGGGCTCATCATCAGTACGCACCCACCGGGTTTCGAACCCACGGTCTTCTGATTACAAGGCAAACTTGTATACCATCTGGTCAGCAATGAGGACAAATACTTGCCGATGACATTCTCTGGTGGTTGCGCTAAAATCACGAATTAGTCGAAGTGAGAAATTATGGCCTGGCCATAGAGTAGCGTCCTGGTGGCTAAATGGCTTATGAGCTTGACTTGTAACAGGAAAGGGGGTTCATACTGATGATGAATCCCGGACTAGGACAAAACAGCTATCTAGTATTCTCTTGCTTTCAATGGTTCCTTATTGGATCTCAATCCTTGATCAAAGTTGAAACAAATCAAGTTCTCACAAAAGAAACTCTTGAAAATAGTCCATAGAATGTATTTTATAAATGGTATTGATCCAGTCTTCTTTGGCGGGCTGGGTCTTTTGGTCCGACGATATTGAATGAAGTGCGAATGTGTTGACTTGGCCACTATATCTATTTCAAATGGTTTTAGTACTCCAGCTGCTGCTTCAGAAATATTCTTTATATATACATTTATATATATATATATATATATTATGGTTCCTTCGGGTTCTGAGTGGAACAACATAGGGCTTCAACAACACATCTCCACTGTCTTCGATTTTCTGCCGTCCTCCTCAGCTGGTTCCACTATTGCCCATAATCTCTAATCTCCTCCTTGCACCATCTCCTCCATGCCGTCCTCACACCGACAACCCACTTGTCGCTTCCCATTGAGATTCCACCCGGGCGATGACCTGCATCGCTCACGACGTCACTCGACGGTCTCCTCAATGTATGCCTGATCCATCTCCATTTTCTCCTACATATTTATTGAGTGGTCGGCTCTTGGTTGGTTTGTTCCAAGAGTGTTTTGTTACTAATTCTTTCTGCCCAGCTGACTGGTCATTAGATCTTCAGAATGGAGTCAGTGAAGGCAGCTGTTGGTAAAAGTCTGCAACCTGTTGGAAATCGTTTGCGTGACACGCTGGGCGAGTTTTTGACCCGTATAGAAGGACTGACTTGAGATTGGTGTCGAAAATCCGAATCTTCTTCTTTATGCTGAGTGGCTGAGTGAAGTAGAAGATTTCCAAACTGGTTTCAGGTTGATGATGGCGTATCTCACTTTTTCGATTCTAGCTGGCTGACTTTGACATCTTTATCCGTTCCGCCTATAGTTGATACGATGCTTCGTAGATAAGTGAAGGAGGTAACCTCTGTCAAGTCTCTCCCGTTGATGGTAATTGGTGCGTGGTTGATTATCTTCATCACCTCCATCTTCTCTATGTTCACCTGTAATCCCGTCTTCATTGCCAACCTCTTCTGCCAATTTATTGCCTTCCGCCTGAGAGTCTTCGAGTCTGAGTGACATTAAGCACATATCATCTGCGAAATTCAGATCTTCTAGAGTCTTCTTATTGGTATATGATTTGATTATGAGCAATAGTTTGTGCTCGAGGTGTGGTCATCAGTTAATATTACTGTATAACACTGTGTGATTTATCAAAATAAAATCTTATCTATAATGGAGTTATACTCTACCACAGTCCCCAAGTTTTGTACTTATATATTTTTATCGGTGGTCCAGGGTAATCCTGTCTCCACCTTCAACATAGTCTGACACAAATCCAGTCCACTATTTATGTATATATATGACAGAATGATTTTCTTTTGTGGTCTTTGAGGTTTTTTATAGTAGTTGTACAAAGTTCTAGTTTTTAGAAGGAAAAAAGGTGGCATTTAGTGACTCTTTAAAAATCTGTACTTTCCATTTCTTCTATCCTCTTTTGTTCCTCTAATAAAAACGTTAAAGGCTGAAAACCAGACAAGCAAAAATATGGGAAGAAGAAAACAAAATAGCTGACAACCTTCAATATCTAACACGAAAACTATTTTTCTTCTTTGTGTGTAACTAACTAATTAACATATCCCTCCTTTAAACTTGAAATAATGATCAATGTGAAGAGAGAGAGAGAATAGACCAGAGAAGAAAGAGAGTAACTATGACTCTTACAAAAAACCATAAAACGAAAGAAAATTTAGCAACCAGTCAGATACACAAACACGCGCAGACAATTACTTTACATTTATCTTGTCATAATTTTTTCTTCTCTTTTTCCCCTGGAAAATATTTTTTTCTTCCATCTCATTTTTTTCTATGTCTTAACATTAAGTAAGAAGTATGTTAAATGAGATAAGTTTAATATCATATAATGCACACAAAAGAATATACATATTCCCATCACTGTCTATCAGGTTCCACTCACGTATATACACATAATTACTACAAAAGTGTACACTGCATATCTACAGTACATATTTATTAATTTTTCTTTAAGGAGTAGAAAGCAGACGTTTCGTGTATTAGGCTGCTGTCAAAAAAGAAAGCAAACTGCAGGGTTTGAAATTTTACAAGCAATATTTGTGGGTTTTCACGTCCTCTAATGGTCTAAAAATAAATGACCTGCAAAATGTTACAACGACTGATGAAGAGCTTGATATTATTAAGCAGTTGATGAGTGAGAAAGGTTACCCAGAATAATTCATCGATAAGAATATGAATCTAAAGCCAAGGCAGGCCAGAGTACCAACAGTTTTGAAAAAGGAAGGCTTTATTCTCGCAACTGTAGTTCTTTGGGGATAACATCAGTGAGATATTAGCACAACGCTTAGGGAATACGGCGGTAAAGAGAGCATTCAATGCTAGTGAATTAAGCTGTGTCTTCAAAATCACCCAGCCTATTCTGCGTTCGGAAGTAAAAGATAAACTGTCTAATTTCGCCTCTTCTATGTGTATCTGCCAATTTTACTGCTCCTGTGTAGCCAGTTAGTTGCATAGGCCGTACAATTAGGCGTGTTTATCGTCAGATTTCCGAACATTATCCTGCGTGGTTAAGTGACAGATAAACTAAATCCATTCATAGCGCTATTCTATCTCATCTTGTGGATACAGAGCACAAGATTGATTTTAAGCAAGCACCTTTCAAAATCATCTACCGCATACCAACTAATCTTAACTTTACCTTAAGAGTTCGTCTTCTAAATATTGCTGAGGCTGGCTGCTGGGATCCGCATTAAGAAACCTAACTTATGTATCCAAAAAAAGTTAGTTGGTTCAGACACTGTCCTTACACTGGTCATCAAGAGTTCTAATGATCCTTAATTGGTTGTGGAAATTTCCTTAATTTTGCTTGATATTCTATGCTTATTATAATTTATGCATCTTTCTTGAACTGTAATTCCATTGATCTTAATTTACAGATCGATAGTATTTAAAAAAACATCGTTATTGTTAATGACGACTATTCTAGAATATTCTATGGATATGGACATATTATATAATTGTAGAGCCAGAAGAGGAAACCATCGAAAAGGATATTCTTTGCTCACTTTTTTTATTCCATCACTGTTTGAAACTGCGTAAATGTTTCACTACATACATAAACAATAGTCAGTGGGTGAGTAATATTCAAATTATGGGATCTATGGGAATTCGAGTTGATTTCAGTGGTTAGATTTCACCACAAACCAACATCCGTTAGATCACTGAAAACCATGGATGGGTCACCAAGTAGATATCTCGTCCTGTTTTTGGACTCTTCGACACTGCCTACCCATGACATCGTCACTAAGGATCGAACCCAGGATCTTCAGATTACGAGACTTAGGTTGTCGACCATTCAGCCACTTCGGTTGGAATTCAGTGAACCGTGAATTCTTACTTTTGTCAGTTTGTGATTTATCGCCTTCGATGAGCGTCCATTTCACTTTGACATGATGGACGCCACTGGTCACAACTTCTCAGTACAGCTTCCGGACATCCATCCATAAGCTGAAGGCTGATATTCACATTATGGGATTCCTAAGTATTTGTATTAATTTCAACCTCAACTACTGAGGAGTTCCAGAGAAGGACGAAATAGCTATGCAGCATTCCTTGATTGTCATATGGGTTGGACTATATAGATAGACAAAACATGGAAGTTAGGTGGGTCTTTATGACTACACCTCAGTAAGATATGCCCACTCTAAATGGCTTCAAGGAGGCATCTGATGCCAAAAAGGACTGCTTAAAACTTCTATTTCTCTACTGCATATATTTTCTCTCGTCATCCCGTACTCCCTGGTTTTCTAATGGCTCTCTTTAACTAGTGTCAGCTTGCGACCCCACATGTAATTGTTCAAATCCCTGCAAACCAACATTTGAAAACGGCGTTATGTTATGTCACTAAATCAATATAAAATGCTACCTACAGAGTTCTTTACAGGTCTTTGGTGAACCAGTATAAGTAGCTTTCAGTCGTCTTAACCTGAAGACTGTTCACTCTAGAGGTTACCATTAGGCGAGTATGTCTCCAATTAACCAGTTATTTTATATTAACACAATGACTATCATTTATTGCTTCCCATTACAAAAGTATTATCTCGTAATGACAATAATGACAACAGCGAGATTCGTATACTTACAGGTAACTGTTGTTCTGTAATCGGATCAGATAGCTGGAGTTTAGCAAGTTCATTTCTTAACATTTGTCTATCATACGGATTGGTTATTCCACATGCATTAAGTTCCTCCGGTGTTGTATGACATAATGTCCATAAATCGAAACCTGATTTTGATAAACATCCACTTAAGCTGAAATACAAAAAGAAAAAACAAAAATAGTCGGTTATATAGTACAAACAATCAAAGATAAACCAATCAATCAAATCCCTACAAACCAACACTTGAATATCAATGAGATGCTAATTAGCGACTGCCTCTATATTCAGGCAGTTAACCTAGGGTTCTAGTGGGAATCCGTAACCAGTAGAGTACAGCAAGTCGGGCGTGAGGACAAATACTCGCTGAAGACATTGGCTAGTGGTTGCGCTATATCATGAATTAGCAAAAGCTAGAATTCATGAGCTGGCCATTGGATCGGGTCACAGTGGCTTAATGGTTTACGAGCTAGCTCGCCTCGTAACCAGAAGGTCCTGGGTTCTAACCCTGTGGGTGCGTACTGACGAAGAGTCCCAAGCTAGGATGAAACAGCTGTCCAGTACTCCCTGCAAGTTTTTCAGTGGTTCTCTAAATGATGTCAGCTCATGATGAAATCCTGTAACCAAAGACAAGAGAAGTTTACAAGATAGAAAAAAACGTAATCCCCATTTAGACATTGAGAAGGTACAAGGATTGAGCGAAGAAATAATTTCCTTTCAAATAGATCCTCATCTTTGATTCTAATTTAATATAATTATATATATATACATACATATATATGTAATACGTGAGTAGTCGTCAGGCATTCGACCACAGACGCAACTACTAAAAAGTTAAAAGTCTACAATTCTCACCGATTGAATCCCACACTTGCAGATAAGTTCGCTATTTGTAGTTTACACATTTCGAGATGAAATTTCACGACACCTTTGTGATGGAGAATAAAATCATTCAGGTAACAATTTTTTACTTTTACAGCATCATAAATGTTATTAAGACTGCAAATATTACAACTGTTCTGCGTATATTATATTGATACTTTCAGTCTGTAGCACACGTGATTTCTTGATCGCCATATATAGTGTTGGGTAGATCAGATATTACCGTCTGAATGATTTTTATTTCCAGACGAAACTGTGTTGAGATTTCAGCTTGACCATTGTGTAAATCGCAAGTCGTCAATTAATTTGTAAATTTGGAATTCGACCTAACGTGTTGCCACTTCGCCCAAGTAGCTGACCACAATGCAGGTGGTTTGAAGTGATTCAGCTATCTGAGCTGAGATAAACCGAGTACACAGCTGACGAGATAAGCCTTAAACGAGTGAAACATCACTTCTGTGATCCTGTTGTCTAGCAAGCACAAATGGCTGATGTAAGTGGCATTCAATTACTCGTATAAATAAATCAGTAGTACACAGCATCATATAATTCTCACTATTTAGATGCAACTTACTGGCTTAGACAATCGAATTTTCCTCTGTGTGTCTTGGCTTCGAATTTCGTTCCACCTAATTTAACCTGGTCAATTGAATAGTATCATCAGTCTTCAAACAGTGCGAATCATAGCCAAGGAGTCATGTACTCCACGAAGTCTATCTTGATTTTGCGCTAGATGTAATTTCGATGGTCAGGAGTTTTTTCACTGGAATGCACTGGTCTGTAACATATAGTAGCAAGCTATTAGTTATTACTTCTACTGGGAATATCTTTTCGACGATGTATAATCCCCCACCCCGTCGTCACAAAAATTAGTGTTACCCATGATTTTATTGCTTCAAGTACCGTTTTCTTCCAAATAAACTAATTGGAATATGGGTCCACTTTTAAGGCAAAGTGAGTAATTTTGCTCCTTCGTTACACAGTTTCTTTGCTCAGTGCCATATACATACGACTAAGTTTATTCCATAACATAATGGTCTTATACAGGCCATTTTCTATAAATCATGAAGCCATTGGTTTTAAGTCTAATGCTTTTAGTAAGATATTGATGATCTCGTTGAGTTCCATGTGATCATATGGTGAGACAGACAGTAGACGATAGTGCTCATAATCGATTGAAGTGATGGAGACTGAAATGGTTAGCATTTTTGTTAGGTTACTCCAAGTCCTAGCACCAGTAAGCGAGTCGTAGTCGCAATCCCGATGGGACACACACCCTCCCCCACCCTACAGATTCAAACCCACAACACTCGGTACTTTTACCTAAGACGCCAATACAGTTCTTTTCAGTTGTTTCAAGGCTGAAGATACGCCATGCTAGACAGACCACGCAATGAGCACTAAGTAGAAGTTGCAGGTTTGCATGTTAGTGATTCTAAAATGAATTTCCCTCGCCATATTACATTATTACTTCTCCTTACTTAATAGTTTGAGAAAAATTCATTTCTAAAATGAAATCTCCTGCATTTATCATATAAAAAGCTCAAATAACTGACCGAATAAATGTCAACACTTACCGATTCAGACCAACTGATCTTAGCCAAGCGAAAAGTGCTTCATCGTCTGGACTGATAAACAGCGAGTGAATTGGTATATGACTTTGTTGTTGTTGGTGTT
The DNA here is from genome assembly GCA_944472155.2 of Trichobilharzia szidati. Lineage (NCBI taxonomy): Eukaryota > Metazoa > Platyhelminthes > Trematoda > Strigeidida > Schistosomatidae > Trichobilharzia > Trichobilharzia szidati. The sequence goes on along the minus strand of OX235276.1, from coordinate 46,871,874 downwards.
GGTGTAGTGATGCTTGATAAGGCTGATTTTCTGCACCATACTGTTGTACACTTGAGGGAAATTGTGAATGATTATAAACATTCATCGGCATATTCTTCGGGGTACATTTGAAGTCACTGAAACCTCTTTCTTGGCAAGGTGAATGTGGAGTGATAAAGGGTTGTTGTTGCTGTGATTGATAGGATCTATTATTATTGACTGTTGTACAACAGTTTTTATTACACTGATAAGATGGGTAATAGTGATACTCATGTGGCACTGTGACAGGCAGTACAGGATTTGAGTTACTTACATGTACGATATTATTATTATTAAAACTATTACTATTGTATTTATGTATCGGTGAGGTTAAAGTATTATCTTTATTTGCTTGTTGATTTGGTGTATACTGGCTAAGCAGATTACTGTTACTGCCGGTAACACCGAATTTACTATAATTACTAAAACTACTGTTATTACTACTACTAGTTGCATTATAAGTAGTAGAGTTTGCATGATTAAAAAATGTTGGCATTGTCGCTGCAGGAGGCAATGAAGTATAATCAAATGAGGCACAACTACTAGAATTCTGGCTAATTTTACGTGCACCAGTCAGGATGTTATTCTTTTGCAGTTGATTATTATTATAAAAGAATGAAGAAGATGTTGTTGTTGCTGTTGAAAGAGGACAACCATCTTCTGAATACAATTGAGGACATTGAACCTATGCACAGAGATAGAACGGGGAAAAAAAAGACGGTAAGTGTAAATCATTTTGTACAAGCGTCTGAAAAAATTAACGCAAAAACAAGCACCACAATATGTAAAGAATTTTAACATCATGCTTAAGTGATTTGGATGGTTAGACTGTGGTTGGTAGTGTTCCAGCAGGATACAATATATATTGGCTGCCACACTGTTTACCCGGCACTCTACCATTTAAGCTACGCACTATGTGTTCACATAACAGCTTACTACAACACCTCATGATTACAGTGAAATGAAGACATTCTTTGCAGGTGGGTTTCGTATCTTCGTTCATGAACGTAAAAATCAGTTCCAATTGCTGGACCTCAATATAAAAAGAAGAAATGATGGGACAGTTGAAAATCCCATCTACGAGGAAGAAACTTCAACTGGCCACCAGTTGAATTATCGCAGCTTCTGCCCGATCGGCTACAAACAGAGACTGATGAGAACGCTCTTCAGCAGGGCTAGGGAGTTATGTTAAGAAGACATGATCGAAGAGGAACTCACAGTCATCGTAATTTCATATCAAAATAAGGGAAGCAAAAACTATCTAGACCGAAACCCGATATAGTTGAAAAGAAATCAGCTTTTATCTGTCTAGCGTAAAAAGGCGAAGAAGTACCCATAAAAATGGAAAATAGAATTAAAGCTGCATTAAAAAGAAAATTTCCCACCGCTAGACTCATTCCACTTTACAACACAGTAAGCTCGTTAACCCAGTCAAAAGTAGATAAGTATCCTGCTGCGCATGTCAACCCCGACTACATTTACCAATTCACCTGCACTTGCGGCAGCAAGTACATAGGAAGGACTGAGAGGAGAACATCTACTAGATTCTCTGAGCATATCCCTAACAGTCTCCGTTTGGAAGGCAGCAAAGTGTTCCCAATTGTAATTGCCAGACACCTAGTTGACGCGGGACACACAGTGGAAATTAGTCAGGCTTTCAAAATAATCAATCAATACACAAAGAAAAGGAGAGCACGGTTACTTCGGTTCGCAGAAACCATTGCCACCATCAAAAGACTTCGACCCAACCTATGCGTACAGAAAGAGAGAGTGTGAATAATCTCTCACTACCCTGGTAACTGCTCGCTAATCATTCGCTAAGTTTAACTCGCCATTAGGGTTTCAAATCTACTAAATTAAATTATTTTATCTATTTTATAACTTTACTTCACTATTCCACCCACCAGTATCCTCCTGAATTCTTCGTCATAATATGCATAAATTCACTCTGTTGTTCTATCTTGCATTTTGTCGCTAGTTGATCGTTGTTTCCAAGACTAATAAGAACTCCACCCCTTCGTCTAATTACTATATAAATAGTTAGTCTTTTAACACTAAATAATTGTCTACTTACATTAATTTTGAAATCATTGTAAAAAGTATGTTCAGACACCATTTTGTTACCTATAATTGATTTATTTAGGGTGTACGCAGTTGAGGAGAATCCACGAAATAAAAGGAGCTCATATTACCGCGCAAATATGTTCATTCGTTCTTTATTCATTTCTTAGTTCAGTTATTAATCAAGAGACTGGTAGATTAAACGTTATTCTGACCCAGATTTTCATTTGATCCTTAAATAATTAGATCAGAGACACTGAACCGATGCGTCGGTGGCCATACACATGGTCCGGGATTCGATCCCCTGCCGACGCACACCTGATATCTATGGTCAGCCTTCAAAATTTGGGCTACTGATATCACATGCTGAAAATTCCATACCTGTACCAAAAATACGGTGTGGAATCAAGCTGTAATCAAAATAATAAATAAATAAAATATAAATGCGTAATTTATGCACCTGAGGGAAATTTTACCAGGATTAAGGTGTTTATTTCAAAATATATTTCATAGTACTATTAATTAAAATATAAACGCCTGAAACAAGATTATCAGCAGATGTATCTGAAGTTAGACCTACCAATGATGGATACAGTCAACTATCTATTCATAGATGTCTATAGGTAATAATTAGTCCAGTCATGGTTGAATTCAGTAGAAAGGTTTCATCTCTCTTGTTTAATCATACAGTTATTACCAACAATCACAAGAAGATACAAAGAAAGGAAGAAAGGAAGAAGGGTTTAAATGGAAAGCTCAGTGGAGTCATTAAAATGAGAGCAAGAGTAAGATAAGGCTATCTAACTACTATCAACGAGGATATCCCTGATTGCGATGGACTGGATCATGCAACAGATCATGGGAAGCAACAAGACAAGAATATTTTGTAACGACAAGAAGAGTCTACAATATTTGCACTTTGTGGACGGTTTTTGTTTAAAGTCACTCAAACTCCAAGATCCACAGGCGAAAACCAGCAATCAAATTCACAGATTGCAAATCGTTTGGTAGTTTTCAAACTCTACAGTTTCAGTGGTAAAATTTCACTGTAGTTTCCTTTGAAAATCAAGTTATTCAGATCACAATATGTGACCTGCTTGATGATGCTATATATGTTGAAGAGTAATGGAGAGTACTCTCAAAGGTTCATCAACAAGTATGGATGATCTGCAGTCTCAAATGTAAAACAAATCACAGTGGAGAAAAAGCCAATCTACATTCAACTTGATTATAAAGGTGAAAACATTGCAGCAATAGTCAACAGAAGACTGAGTACGTCACTAGCCATAGCCTATCCTGCAGCTAAGCTCATCTCTGTCTATCAAAAAACCTTAAACCAGCTGTTTTTTAGAAACCTGGTATTCCAGTGAATCGTCAATCAACAGACACATCGACACAGACAAAATTTACCAATCGATAAGAAGGAAATCTCACACACAAAGAGTCTAAACTCAGGTCAAGGAAACAATCAGTACCAATTCAAGTAACCTAGAGGGGTATGAAAACACACGAAAACAACCAATCACATGCAAGGTCACCAGGAGAGATGAAGATGTTGCCTAGTAGGGCAATGAAACCTTCGCAAATAAACCATCCAGCTCACAGAACACAACTACACTAAAACACATGAACGAAAAACTAATCACGCAGGAAAAAAACATGCATGACTATTTAGTGACTACAAATAGTCCACATCCGATTCGTCCAGTTTCAAAGAATGCATATTAAAATTATCGGGAACTTTGAATAATTTCCACCATTTACAATACTTCGTCATGTACGTTTCAGGTGGTGAATGCAAACTACCGTGCCCTGAATAGCTAAGTGGTAAATACTGAGTAATATAAGGGCGAATTCCGCGAGACAGATGAATGTCTCCAAGTTTTTAGAATATAAATATGGGAAGAACTCTTAGGTTGAGAGATTTCGACAGATTACTCTCTAATATCTAATATTCAAAGAGAATGTAGAAGCAATCAGAACAAAAGTATACGATCTAAGTACATTATTCACAAACAATATCATAACAACATCAATATAATCATAGGACATCTGTGATTTGCAAAGTAGATTTCATCGTATTTCGACATCAGTTAGCGAACCAACGGAAACCAGGAATCATTGAACATTTGTTTCCTGCGACTTTCAGACTCGGGCACTACGCATTTATGACCTTGAAAAGGATCGAACCAAGGACCTTCAGTCCATTATACAACCATCTTCGCATTCAAGGACAGGACCCAAGAGATTGTAACTTCTGTACATGTGATGTCAGTTCGTGAAGAGGTCTACCTTGGAATCTATCAAATCCTTACAAACCAACAAATGAGACAATATTTGATTTGTTTCCCTTTCAAATATTATATTCATCGAACTATTTTATTGTTCACCATTATGTTGAAAAAAAATATCGGGATTAGTGATCTATTATTATCAAATTCTACCTGACCTTTTCATTCGCTTTATCAGCTATAGTTAATTTTCAATGAGCTTACTGTACAGCTGACCTCAGGGCTAATGTTAATTAAAGAAATGGAAAAACGGAGAGAGAAGACCAATTTTGCCGGAGAACTGATAGACGATGAATCTAACTTCGTTTTCTTTTTAAGGGAAAAGCTTTTTTTCTATATTTTACAAGTATCACTGAGCATTGGTCTGAAAGGCTGATAATCAAAACAACTACAATAGTCCTCTATAGATGTTGACTGACGAATTCCGTGTTTTTTTTATCTAAAAGAATATCCAGGAAAGTTAGACTGTTTAAAGTAAACAAAACTTTTTTCCGATTTTCACTGATTCTAAGGTTGATGAGGAAGAGAACGCTACTACATGATAATCTAACAATATCAATTCTTAAACCAACACTGGTGTGACTCCCCTTGAAAAACTGCGCTTCAGTTTGCCTAGGCAGAAACTATCATATAGGAATTCAGAAACCTGGCGTCGGTGGCACAGTGGTTAGGACTCTCGCCGACCATGCACATGGTCCGGGGTTAAATCCCCTGCCGACGCACACCCGATATCTATGGTCGGCCTGAATTTGGGCTACCGATATCCATGCTGAAAATTCCATACCTGTACTGAAAATACGGTGTGGAATCAAGCTGTAAATCAAAATATAAAATATAAAGCTCAATATGCTGACATCGGTTAGAGAACCATTGGGAAACATGGGAGTTAAAGACAGTTGTTTCATCCACACTTGGAACTCTTCAACAGGTTCGCATCCACATGGGTTCGAGCCCAGGACCTCCTGGTTACAAGGCGAGCTCACAGACCACTAAGAACTGGGATCCGATCCAACGGCGCATGAATTCCAACTTCTGGTAATTTATGGTATAGCGGGTCGGATGTGAGGACAAATACTCGCGCTTGGCATTCACTAGTGGTCGCGCCATATCGTGAACTGACAGAGGTTAGAATTCATGGGTCATTGGATCGGGTCCCAGTGGCTTAATAGTCTACGAGCTCGCCTTGCAACCAGAAGGTCCTGGATTCAAACCCCAGTGGATGTGTACTGTGAAGAGTCCTAAACTAGAACGAAACAGGTTTGCTGTACTCTAACCGATGTCAGCTCATGATGAAATCTTGTAAACAATCAAATCACACTTAAAAGCAAAATGTACTGACTAATCACCACTCAGTGAGTGGTCCGTCATGTTGTGTGAACATCAGTACTGATTGAATTCTATCAGTGTTTAGCAAGCAATATCTTCATCAAGCTAAGAAGAGACTGGCTATCGGACTGCAATTGGATTCAAACAATTCAAAGCTAGTTAGTGAACGCATGCTTTATACTTTTAAAACTGTAGTAGAATGTTGGCCAACCACTCATGTGATGCCAGTTTCTATCCCCAGTCAACCTCGGTTAGCACGTAGTACGTCCGGCGAAGAGGAAAGGTTAATTAGAGAATGCAAACCATTGCTAATGAAACTTCAAACCTCAAGCTTGTAACGCTATGTTCCGTCCAGAATTCAAAGTAGCGATATAAATAAATTACAATTCTAAAGCAGGATAATAGTGGCTTCAGTAGCTCAGAAAAAATATCTGTAACTACAGCACTGGTTGTTACAAGCTTGATTCTTTTTAAAAAGACATCAGATGCTGACAAGTGTCAATAAGCGCGAAATCTGTTTCATAGAGAATCCTCTCGATTACTTCTAGCCACCATCTATCAAACGAAGATACATAATTGGCAGGAGTGACCAAAAAAACGCGAATAAAAAAGGCCTTTTTTATGATATTATCTAGTCACCGATAGTTCTTACTGTGCACAGGCTATTAGGAATATGGTACACAAGGTAAGAAAAAAGGAGATGCACAGATGTTACTGAACCAGACTAAATGTATTAAATGTGAAGCGTATAAACGAGATAATGTATTTTTAATAATTATTACTTAGTCAATTTGTTTAAACAATGTTTCCTTAATTACTTGTCTCATTGACCGTATTGTTAAATGACTGCAGATTTAATTCCAAATATACATAAAACGTGTTTTTTTCACGGTATAAAAATAACTTGGATAATTATTTCTAGTTTAATTTTGTATTTTTTTAAAGTCATGTTGAACACGTTGATCATGTAAAAGGTATTGTTGGTAGTAGTGGTAGAAGTGAAGCGTATGCTACTGATAAGATTTATCAGTAGTATACAAAGAGACATTCACTGGCATAAAAATATTTAATAACCGAGAAAAAGACTTCACATCAAACAAAGCAAATTAACCAGAACTGTGGCAAAACATCGGAAACACGAAAAGAAGACAAAGAAACACAATACGAAGGGCAGAAACGGCACAACACGGAGGATCTGTGCAAATGACGGCTTGGAGATAAGATACCGAATTCCAAGTAAGCATTCCTTTACTGAGTCTCTTGTCTTCTACCGTTACAATGGTAGCAGTGGTCATAACATTACCAACTGGATGCATACTTCTGTTAGATACTTTGAGACAATTGCCAGGAAGCCTAAGACCCAGGTTTCGTACTTGTTGGTACTCATCAGTGAGGCGTGCCCGCAATCTTGAAGCAAGTCATCATTTCCCTCCTGAGATTCAAACTCCATTCACACAGTGCTGCAGTCATAGGCGTTATTTTCTTTCCATATTTGGTTTAAAACAGTTCATTTATATTATTTTAAATTTCGTCAACACTGATTCCTAACAGTAATTAATTTCATCTACAGAGTGAGTAAAAACCAAGGGATATTGAATAGCAATTTCCTACTAGTTCGAGCATTTTTAGTAGTGCTCTAGACCATCACCAAATCTTATTGGGCTAGCGTATCACTTTTCAGCCACCGAATCCATAATTTGTAGGCCAACTGGTCATACGAATAAAAGTATCACTGAATACTAAAACCTATTTGATAAACGATATTGTGTGGTTAATTGATGGATGGTGACTAGCAGTGGAATCCAGGATAACGCGCATTTCGTCCTATTTGGGACACGTCACTAGATGTACCTGTATTCCTCAGTGAGTGATGATGTTCCCACCAAGGCTCGAACCCAGTGTCCACAAATTCGAACGACAAAGCGTTATCCACTAGACCACTTGAGCGCGCGAGAGCCACCTCTTGTGCAACGGGGTCATATTAATTATTTAATTCAATTTTAGATTTTCCCAAGCGGTCCAGTGGATAACGCTTTGACGTTTGAAACTGTGGGCACTGGGTTCGAGCCTCGGTGGGAACATCGTCACTCACTGGGAAATGCAGGTACATCCAGATGACGAGTCCCAAATAGGACGAAATGTGTTTTGTCCTGGATTCCACTGCTAGTCACCATCCACCAATCAACCTCTGTTTACATGCCCAGACATCATCGAAGCATCTGCACAAGAAGTCGACATGTCAACTTGAGACCGAACACTTCGGTCCAATTAATCGACGGGAAAATCTAAAATTCAATAAAATGATGTTGTGTGGTACAGAATAATTGCTTTGAAAAATGCTTCCATGAAGATTTTATTTACAATATTGATACTTATTTGTAATTATTGCCCAATTATCCCTGAGTTGTTTATCATCATTCTAAAATTTGTATATCTCTTTTTGACTTAATCATTTTTATTTGTCTTGTTTCTTATTGATTCCTATCTTTTAACGCTTCACTTTGTAGTTGTGTGATAGTGAACTGTTGATAATAGCGTGTTGTGTTACTGTTGCAACTTTTTGTTTAACTGAAGTCAAGGTTACGTCGTGAAGTGGCTGTTCAACCTTGAACGGTGTGCGCGAAGCGTGTTTTGTACCGTCCGATTCTTGCAGACAGAGTTTTCATCTATCCTTTTCAGGAATATTTTTTATTGATTCTCAGGTAATTTGTAACTTTATCTGGTTGTAGAGCACGTATTTTGTACCTGAGAATCTTTTGGATTGTATAGCTTCCAGATGGTATTGTTAGGATTCAGCAGTATCACAGATGAACATATCAAAGCCAAAGTCGGAAAAGCAAGGAGGACCTTCATCACTCTGAAATCACTGTGGAAATCTCCTGCACTGTGAATAAAGAACAAGTTTTGCATTCTCAAAACAAATGTGAAGTCAATCGGCTCTTATATATGCGTCAGAAACTTGGCGTGTCAGGAAGACCATTTCATATAGGCTTCATACTTTTATCAATAGATGTCTTTGCTCCATACTGAATATTAGGCGGTAGTCCATAAAGGATTAGCATCAGGGAACACTGGCGATGAACCAACCAAGAACCCATCACTCAAGAAATGTTCAGATGGAAGTGGAGATGGATTAGACACACACGCTGAGGAGAATATTGAGTGACATAGCGCATCACTCGAGTGAAAACCGAAAGGGGAAAAGACGAATGGGACGTCCAAGAGTGACACGGAGGAGATCGTATGAAGAGACGATGAGAGACTACGAGAAATCATGCGGTCTTCTAGAGAGGACAGCAGAAAATAGGACAAAGTGGAGATGATCTGTTGAAGCCCTATATTGGACCCAAGAGAACAATAATAGTATAATAATGAGTATCACAGTTTCTATCCGACCAGCCAGTGCTTTGATACTGATGGAATCAAGACTTCTACTGTGAGTTGATCGTATAAGTTTGGCGAAACATACAGAAGAAGAGCCAATTGGTTTCCTGCATTCAAACCAAAATACAATGCGCTCACTAAAAGATAAAGCGATCTTGATTTCATGTACCGTATAGAATCAGGGTTCTGTACGGCTGAAGAGTCTCAGGCTAGGACGAAAAGGTGACACACTATGCCTTGATTTTAAATAGCTGCCTAAATGATGGTGTCTACCGTTGATAAAAATTCACTTTGTAACTAATCCTATGTCGTGTTTATTATTCATATAAAATCATATAAAGTGAATTTGTTGTTGTTTTGTTCTTTTCAGTACAACACGTAACACGACTGAAAATTAATTGAAAAATGATTCCATAATTTACTGAAATGCCACTTCATTCTGTTAACATTCATCTAGTGACATTAAATCAATTCGATTAAAATTAATGAAAATTTGGTTAATGAAAACTGAATTAAGATTGCATCATAGAAGTGTATTGTGTATTAATGCATAAAGCTCCTTCACTTTCGGTACAAGTCTACATCATCTGAAACCTATGTATTACATAGACAACCAACCAATAACAACAACAACAACCAGCACCAATCACCATCATCGGGAGAGATTCAACTGAGGTGAATTCCTTCACTTATCCGGCTAGGAAGCATCGTTTCAACCACAGGCAAACGATATGGGTGAAGATGTCAAAGACGGCCAGCCAGAATCAGAAACGCAAGAAAATCTTGAGCTTCACTCAGCCAGCATATAGAACAAGATTCGAATTGTCAACAGAAGTGTCAAGCCGGTCCTTCTAAACTGGTCAGAAACTTGGCCAGTGTGTCACGAAAAGGATTTCCAACAGGTTGCAGACTTTTACCAACAGCTGCCTTCGCTGACTCCATACTGAAGATCTAATGGTCAGTCAGCTGGCTAGAAAGAATTAGCAACAAGAAACTCTGCCTGGCAATAAACCAACCAAGAGCCGACCGCTCAATAAATATGTAGGAGAAAATGGAGATGGATTAGATATACACTGAGGAAACAGTAGAATGACATCACGCTCAATGCAGGCCGTTGCTCGAGTGGAACCTGAATGGGAAGCGACGATTAGGTCGTTGGTGTGAGGGTTGCATGGTCTTCTATGCCTTCAAGCACTAGTCTCCTACCATTTACCACAAACAATCATAAGTATTGCTTATAAATGTAGTTCATTTCATCGACTAGTCAGTGTTTCTACCAGTAACTGAGTCCTACTACTTTATAGGTTAGTTTTGTGTCAGTTTTTGCTATTGAAACACAATGGTAGCTGATGTTTTCTCACATGAAACAATACAGAATAATTTTCCCACTCATATCTACCCGTGCCGCCATCCAGTTTATTAAAGCGCAACTGTCATACTTTAACCGGTGAGAAGACAAGATAATTAGTCAGTTAGTTAGTTAGATTTCAGTCATCTCAAAACAGTCTTCCATGCATCAGGCTGTCCATAAGCCACACAAACTGCTTGAGGTCTGCAGAAATGACCCACTCACCAAAAGCTTAAGAAGAGGTGGGGAGGGATTTGAACTTTGGGCCTATTACTTGGAGGTCAAAGACAAAAGCCAGTGAGCCATATCTCCATATGATTAAACACAGACTTTAATCAATTGTTCCATGAGAATACCAATGCAGTTGCATTATCCCCCTGATGACTCACTGCTATAGTAATGAAATGACACATATCAGCAGAATTTTTTACCTTGACGCTATATATTACTGACTCATTGAAATAAGTAGCTGGGACCACACACATCAAACAGTGGTGCTTGCTAGCCAACTCGAAGTGATCTGAACACTGGACGCCCAAGTCACTAGCCAGAAATCATTTGCGGTTTCAGCTCATTTGGCTCTCTCTCTCAGTTGAGCTTAATTGCAAACATTACTGATGAGCTCGGTGTTCAACGAATGAAAAGGCCGTCCAGTGTTTTGATTACTTCTACTTGTCTGACTAACAAGCACTGTTGTTTGCTGTAAGTGCATCCGAACTACTTAAATCAAACAATCAGTAGTAAGTAAGATCACGATACTTCTTTTACTTTCTAAATTGCCGATTACGTCATCAAGCATATGCATATATATATGGCAAAAAACTTAAAAAGGAAATCAACACTATTGTTTGTCAAATATTCGAAATTTACCAAGAATTTAGATGTTATTTCACTCCTTCACATACTCCTTTTGTTTTAGTCGGAGGTAATTATCGATCAGAAAGCTTACACACATTGCATTGCTCTTATTTAGATTCTTATCGTGAAAGGCACAAATAACTGAGAGGAATTCAAGCAATATCAACCACCTCTATAAAGTGATCACTGTCAAGAATTATTTTTTTCGAAGGAACATACTTGATACATTCTCTTCAAAGGTTTACTTGCTCACACACACGCACGCACATGCACACGCCTGTTCAGACACTCATTTACAGACAAGTGACACTGTAACTGTTGACATAAAATATATCACGCATATATTTCTAGTGAATAATGATCACACTCCTTTCTTCTAAAATTAGATAGAAAATAGAATGAAAAGCAAATCAATGCGTATGAGATCTTATACCGATTTGCTCAAGTGTTCAAACGTAACCAGATTTATGTGAATATGACCCTGATTCAGTCCCATGATTCTTGTAATAACGTCAACTTCACTGTGGTAAGAAAAACTGATCATCTCATAGCTTGTTGACTTTCGTTTGACCTGCTATGACATGCGCTACTGATAATACTTATCAGTAGTATATATAAAGAGACATTCACTGGCATAAAACTATCAAATGGCCGATCAAAAGATTTGACGTCAAAGATAGAAACTGATTCACCGTTGCAGAAAAACATCGGAGACACAAAAAGAACACAAAGAAACACAGTACGAACGGTGGAAATAACACAATACGGAAGATCTGTATAAATGCCGATTTGGAGATAAGGTGTAAATCATTTGACTATATAGGGGTACCGAATTCCACGGAAACATTCGGTTACCTAGTCTATTGTCTTCAACCGTTACACTACTACATAAGGAGGTTGAGATTTGGTGATATGACTCAACCTCTTCTCTTAAAATTTACCAATTTAAATATTTAACCCATTCTTCTTTATTGTTCTTCGTTATTCCTCTTTGGGCTTCTGAAAAAATGACTGCGTCATATTACATAGGAAACTGATGGCTGTAAGCAGGGTTGACGGTGTGCTTTTAACTCAGTTAAACTGATATTATTGTCAGCAGGCATTTTATTTCTTACAGACAGTTAGCTAAAGTCATCCTTGTTGGATACTGAACACTCCCACTTTATTCACACCTTTCTCCTTGTCTCTATTCGGGTGATGGCAGAAAACAATTTCACAGGAATTTATGCTTCTACAGCTAAATGTAAAGATTCAATCACACCATATTTAGCACGAATATTGTGTGAAGGGCTCATACAGCCCCCTCATAATCTGCAAAATAAACAGCAATAAATTACAGACATCAGTATTACATACACTATTCCTCTATCAGCTTAGGTTTTTGAGATTTTATTCTAATTTCAGATGAGGATCAGAGTAATCCTGAGCATCTGCTACCTTGGAGGGACTAGTGTCCCTTCTGTGATTCGAACCGGCGTCACCCAGTGCCGCAGTCGGAGACGTGAACACTGAGCTATTCAGGCTCGCGATTGACCTCCTATAGGACTGTATTGGATAATTTGATTGGACGCCGTCGGGTGCTTAGAACACCTCAATCTGACTAGCAAGCACAACAACTGGTTGATTTGTGCAAAATAGCTTTAAAAACAGCTAAATGAAATGTAACATTTTAAATGATGACTGTATTCGTTTGAACGCGCAGTACAAAATCACGCAAGACCGTGTACAACACCAACTACCTGAAGAAATTCAAAATCGTAATTGACCGCCTTTGTTCTACCCTATCAAGGAGGTGGCAATGAAAGGGCGGTAAATTTGTTTACTGCCTGTTGATACATTCACTGTTTCTAAAGATATTTTATTGATATTTCATATTGCTGCAATGTTTGTTGCACTTTTTTAGTATAATATGCGCGAAAAGAACTTAAGATTACTTTTATCCTAGCCATTTCTTTTCTTTTCATATCTTCGAATGTGATTCTGACTGGACATGTTGTGTAATAGTTCGATTGTGTTGGATAACGTATATTATGAACTTTTGCTTGTCATTTTTTATTCCTTTACATTCCCAGTGGAACATAGGACTTCATGCAAGCTTCAGCTTTGAAAGTTTGGTAGCAGCGGTGTTTATTTTGCTAGCTACATGCCCAACCTTCCCTCTTTACCTGTCTTATTACTGGCTTAGCGAGATAAAGGAGTGCGTCGGCCGGGTATCAAACCCCGGACCACATGGGGCGAGCATTTTACCATTGTACCACCGACGCCCATACTACTTAAACATTTAAAGATTCGAAATTGGTTTACCACATATACTTTATCTACTGATGATTTTAATATGGAATTCCTTATTTGCAAATTACACAGCTCAAAGTGAATATTCATCATAGTTCCCTTTGGAAATAGGAAATATTCATATGTGACCTGTTTTACACCAAAACTCGCAATTACAAAAAGGAATCTAGCACAATATCCGGCCAACGCACTTCGAAACCTCACACTTCGAAAGGTTGGTCGTGAGACAAGCAACCTCACGTCATGAAAACAATACCACTGCTAGTGAAACGTCAGTGGTTGAAACTCTACATTCCATTTAGAAACCAAGGAATGAAAGAAGAACAGCAGAATAGCAAGATGTCATACACAACTGACTGACCGACTGACTGATATGAATAATTTGAACTTATTCATCCCTCTGGAGAGAGAAGCTTTAGCCTGAACTAGATGCGAATATCATCCGATGTTTAGATCACCCAGATCTGATTAATTGGTATGATTGTTTTCTAACTGCTCATATCGGTCAATAGTGTGCACACTACGATGTTAAAGGTTTAATGTAAATTATTATGGTGATTAACGAAATGGCAGGTAAAAGTCAAAAAATTATGTCCAGTGTTTAAAATACCATGGAAGCTTTAACATTCCCCTAATAATTCGTATTATGATTTGTTCAAGTGGACTGGATGAATACAGATGTTGCCTAAAGTATGAATAATCTGTAATACGCCGAAGACGAAGTTTAATACCATTTTGAGGTTTCATCAAGTGATTTAGAGACTAATGAGAAGATGGCAGTTTAATGGAAATCCCCCCAAAGTTTTGAGGTGAATGACCTATGCAGATAGTTTCTGCAGAGCTAATTATTAGTCACCTACCTACACGATCTCCTCCAAGTCACCGTAGGACGTCGCATTCGTCATTTCCTATCCGCGTTCCACTTAAGGGCCTAAGGTGCGATGTCATTCGACAGTCTACTCACTGTGTGCCCAATCCATCTAAATTTTCTACCATATAATTGTTGAGCAATAGGTTCTAGGTTGGTTTGTTCCTAGAATTTCTTGTTGCTAACTCTTTCCAGCCATTTTGACCTTCAATATGGAGCGAAGGCAGCTGTTGATTAAAGTTCGCAGTAGCCTGTTGGAAATGGATTGCGTGCCGCGAACGCCAGGTTTCTGACCCACATAGAAGAACTGATTAACTTGACACTGGCGTTGAAAATCAGAACTTTGTTTCCTAAGCTAAGTGATGAAGATTTCTACAGTCATTTTAGAGTAATGAATATCTATCTCGCCTTCTAGATCCTGGTTTAGACATCCTCTTTCATACCGTGTGCCTGCAGTGCAAACGATGCTTCGTAGATAAGTGAAGAAAGTAACCTCTTTCAAATTCATTCCGTTGATAGTGATTAGTGTTTATTGCTGCAGTTTTAGGTTAGGTATCTTCGCTACCACTGACTTCTTCATGTTCATTTGAAGTCCTGTCTTTGCTGCCTACCTCCTCTAACAAACTTACTGGTTTTCGCCAGTTAGTCTTCGAGTCTGCGTGACATTAGACATAAATCATCTGCGAAATCCAGATCTTCTAGAGTCTTCGTATCGGTCAGACATATTCCTGTCTTCAGTCTCCCGACACATAGTCTGTTGCATGCCCTAGTCCACCGCAATTAGAAATATCATCGAAGACAGGTGTGTTTTCTGCTGTCATCCTTCAGCTTTATTTTTAAGTAGGATTTCCGTGATGAGTTACAGTACGTTTTGCGTCGTCTTCTCTGTAGTTCGATACGTAATCTACCGCTGTAAGCTGCTTTGGCAGCTTCTTGTCATTGTGCCCTACCCGCCAAGTTTGCCTTATCTCAAACTTTGGAATTAATTTTAAATTACTCCCACTCCCGTCAAAAATTATTTATTTGAGGTAATGAAGATGAAAGGAATAAACAATAATAATAATAATAAAGATTTAATTTCCTACTAACACGCAAGGATGTTTGCTGTAATCTGATCGAAATTGTCAAAACGTTTTTTTTATATGTAACGATTTATTTAGATTCCGCGCCAAATTTCTTTTTTAAATCATGACAGTATATTCAACATGTGACTTTAAACCAGTAGGATGTTGAAAGTAGATATCACATATCAATATAGGAAAGTATATCTACCCCAAAATAAAGCACCCTTTTCGTGACATTATTGAAATCAGAATGACAAGCCAGATCTCAGTGACTTATATAAATACGAATAAAGTATATAACTAACAATCATATGAACAGGAAAAGCCTGATAAAATGAATATTATTCAGACTTCAGTATTTGTAGATATTGAATAATAATTTAAACGTGAATTTCGTCAATGACCAATAATAACAAGCGAAGCATAGAAAACTAAGCAACACTGGATGGTTGTTGGGTTCGAGTTTGGGACACTTGAGCAATGTGCATCTATGTACCTCTCTATGAATGGAACCTAAGCACTTCAGGTAATGAGGCTAGCGACCATATTTAACCTTGAAGTAACTCTACTGGAATTCAATGATGTGTGAATTCAAAGTGTTTTTCTGTAAGTATATCACAAATTCACCCCCAATTTGAAAAATGAGTCAACGTTCTCACATTGCAATTGGTGGGAGGCACCGGTCACGATTTGATCGATTAAAAGACGAAGTATCTCAATAACCGTTATTAGTTAGAGAATCGTTGCAAAACACAAGGCACTGCGAAGTCATTTCATCTCAATTTGAAGTACTATATCACCGAAGATCCATAGCATAAAATGTAAAGCGGTTAGAATTTAGAAGTCATTGGATCCCAACCAAGCTATTGGATGCTCTTCTTATAACCTTAAGTTCCTGCGTGCATCCTCTACTTCGTTCATGAATGCACAATGAAGGCAAGTCTGTCTGTCTGTCGGGATTCAACATAGAACTTGGCACCGAAGTGCAGCAGTTCAAGTTGCCACGTTCCAAAGGTAGACAAGAAGATGAGTGAACAGAATCAATAGAGTTTTGACAAGTATAAGAGTGAAACAGAATGAGTAATGGTAGAAAGGAACATGAAAGATTACAGAGACTGAATACATCTGCGTAAGCCATTGACAACGATTTTGAGCCATGTCACCTACTGTCTCCAGCCATTGATTGATTCTTAGAGTCCCGAGGGCGGGCCCCAACCCGGAAGTCTGCATCTCCCTACCTGACTCAGTTTAACTGTCAAGGATTTCATGGACTGATGCCATGTTTTTGTTTGGCCACCGCTTGCTCTTTTCCAACATGCACCTACATCAGCTAGTAATGCCCGTCGGGGGAGGCGATGGTTAGGCATGCGCAGCACGTGACCTAATCATCTCAACTTTATAGCCTCGTCGATTGATTTTCCCTCTCTGCCCAACAATCTACGCCTAACGTCAAGATTACTTACCTTATTGTGCCACCTAATGTGAGAAAGAGATCGTAGACATCTATGATCAAAAACAGTCAACCTTTTCATGTCTTCAACTCGTATTGGCCATGTTTCAGAGCCACAGAGAAGGACGGAGCGAACTGCTGAGCAGTACAAACGTCTCTTGGTTGATACCAGGATGTCACGCCTACGCCAGAGATGGTGTAAGTTAGCGAAAGCAGCTCGAGCTTTCTGGATCCGTGCTGAGATTTCGTCGCTAATCAATCCGTTGGTGCTGATACAACTTCCCAAATAGGTGAAGTGGTCAACATGTCCTATCAATTCACTCCCTATCACGAAGCTAGGAGTTGACGTAGTCCAGTCCTGTAGCAGCAAGTATAAAGCTACAACTAAGTAACTGTCCAGTACTGATTGACGTCTAATGGTTCTCCGAGGTATGCTGGTTCATGATAAAATCTACGCTGAAAATGAAGTTACTCCTTAAGAGACCATAGATTTCTTGGTATAATTTTTTATCCTAAATAGTACTAGTTTTATTATGGATGAATATAACATAATATGTTCTAGGTTTCCATATTTCAAAACACCCAGACAATCAAACCAGTCACAGCTCAGCATCTTATTACTGCATGTGCGCACACTTCAGCTGTTGTGAACAACCAGTATTGCTGATAATTCAATAATACTTGTGACTTCCTGTTGGCATATCCGGATCGAATTGAATACCCATCTCAATGCTATGATAACTAAACTTCCTTTTATATCAGTTAATGGTGACTGGCAGTGGATTCCAGAATGCGCATCCCCCCCCATTCGGGATTCGTCAACTGATGTACCTATATCTCCCAGTGTTTCCACTGAGGCTTGAACCCAACACCTATCGTTCCAAAAGTCAAAGCGTCACCCACTAAGCCAGTAAGTAGGCTACGAGAACTACCTCATGTGCAGAGGGTTTCAATTGCTAATACAGCTAACTTGTATCTCCAATCGACTAATCATGTTGACACTTAGGTTTGTGTGACAGACACCTCGACGATGTCTAGAGATTAACATGGTGTTATTTTGGCTGATGGATACTAGCAGTGGTTGACGAATCCCGAAAGCGACGAAACAAGCGTTGCGGATTCCACTGCCAGTAAACACCAATAAAGAAATTACTTCAGAAATACCGTAAATAGATTAGAATATTGTATTGATCATTATATTTTAGACTAAAGTCAATCCACACTGTCACACTTGATATATATATATATATATATATCAGATAAATGAATCTTTAATTGATTATTGACCGGAAAAGACACATAAGTCTTGAACTCAATACTTCTCTCTGTCTCATTTCAATTCCATCAGATGACAGGCATAGACACAAAAACAAGCAAGTCATCTTTATTACGACTTTACAGACAAATAACACTAACATCTGAGTATTATTATTGTTATTATTATTATTATTATTATTATGAGGATTATGGTTATCTAAAGTATCAATAGTGAAAACAAACCTGACCCTAATCGCCTCCACCAACACCCCTACTCACATTGTCTAACATTATGAAAAGCAAACATATATCTTCTCACATCATTTGATATTTTATGAAAAGATTGAAAAACTGGTTAGTATATTGTTTGAAGCAGAGACAGCAGATATATATGTATATATGTGCATTTCGTATCGATTATACATTACCCCCTTTTTCCGATTTATACAAATAGAAATAAGTCAGGTTGCTCCATTACATGGCATATATATATATATATGCGAGAGACAGGAAGAGCAAGAGATACTATCTCTATGCCTCCATCTCAGCCTGATACATTGTCCCCCCCTCCACTCCCCTGTCCTTCTCAAAAACATAATTCCATTTGATAAATGTAATTATGCTATGGCTACAGCATAAAAGAGTATGGACGAGATAAGAGTAAACAATTGTCGTTTATATCATGACAAGTACCACTTCAATGTGTCTCTCTTTATTTTTGTTTTCAATAAAGTGATAAAATAATTAAATTTGAAGGCGGTCATCGATGGATGGATGGATGGATTAGTGAGTGAGTGAGTAATCAGCGGTTAAATGACTAACCAACTGACCGACAGACTAACGGACCGACTGATGAGTTGATTTATCAATTTTAAAATGATAAAAAAATATCAAGTTTGACTATAAAATGACTTCAGTTAGAAGAAAAATTAAAAACCAGGGAGTACTAGACAACTGTTTCGTCATGGTTTAGTACTCTTTAATAGTACACAGCATAATTAGCTGCACCAGGAGTCTGACCCAGGACTTTCAAGTTACGAGGCGATCATGTTGACCATTCAACCATTGAGATAAAATACAACTGTTAAACTTGAAGTCAAGCATAGCCCTGGTTTTCTCTTCACAGCCACCCCTATTCTATGTTCGAGAAATAAGGACAAACTAACTAAATTTGCCTCTCCTATGTGTATCTACCAGTTTGATTGCAGCTGCGGAGCCAGCTACATTGGGCGTACAATTAAGCAGGTTCATCATTGTATTTCCGAACATCATCCAACATGGTTAAAAGCAAGGAGCAAACAAGATCTATTCGTAGCTCTATTGTAGCACATCTTGTTGATACTGAGCATTAGGTTGACGTTAATACTGCATTTAAAATTATCTATCGCATTCCTACTAATCTTAATTTTGCTTTACGAGTTCGTCTTCCACATGCCTACAGCTGAAGCAATCGGAATCCACCTGAAGAAGCCAAACCTGTGTGTTCAGAAGAAATGTGTACAGCCACTTTCCTCACCTCGGCCATCGTTACATGAATGTGTAAACCAGACTACTTCGCCCCGCTCGCCACAAACCTTTAAAATTACAGAAATTATAAGTGTCCAAATTATTTTATTTTTCTGACCACTTCATCTTTAATTACGTGTTATCCTTGTAAAATTAATTTATTCTAACCATTTCTACCTTTTAAATCTGTATTGATTTTCTTCGTTTATTATCAACCCATTGACATTTTGACACTGTTTAATTATTGTTAACAAACATATCGCCCACCACTTGATTGGTAAACTGTTGCGTATTGTAATAAAAAATGCTATATATATTAGAGTAGAGCCAGAGTGAGATGAGGATCTAATTGAAAAGTAAATATTTCTTCACTCAATCTTTCTGTTTTCTCAATGTCTAACTGGGGATTTTTTCTATACTTAAAAATTAATCTATTGCTCATTAGGGACTTCTAGAGCATGAAGTTTCCTGAATTCCTAGTAAGACGTCGTGACTAGTGCAGTCTACCAAGTTGGATGTGAGGACAAATAATCGCTGAGGACACTGACTGATGATTGTTGGAATCCATAGGCTTTTGAACCCTGTCCCGGTAGCTAAATTGTTGACGAGATCACCTTTTAATCTGGAGGTGTTGGGTTCAATCGCTGGTGGGTTCATGGATGTGTACTGCTTGCTTCTAAGTCTAAAACTAAAAAGAAACAGTCTACTCAATGTTCCAGGGTTTTCAGTGATCCTCTAACTAAAGTAAGTTCGTGGTCAGACTCAAAATCAGTCATATCTTTGCAAAGCAATACTTAAAAAATAATAATTATACATTGTTCGCTCTATTCTGAAGATCAGATGGCCGGAAAGAATCCCCAACAGGAAACTATGGGAACAAACAAAACAAGGACCAATCACCCAACAAATATGCAGGAGAAAGTGGAGATGGATTGGACACTCGCTGAGGAGGCCGCTGTAGGGTGACATCGTACGTCAGGCCAACGCTCGAGTGGAACGTCCAAGGGTGACGTGGAGGAATAACATGGATGCAGGTGAAAAGTAAGGCAGAAGACAGAAGCAAGTGGAGACGTGTAGTTGAAGCCCTATGTTCCACTAGGAACCCAAGGGAACAATAATAATAATACAAAGTGAGTAGATGAACAACTCGCAAAAGACTGTGAAGACAAAAACAGAATATCGCGCATTCTAGACTGGTATGAATGAAGGTGCCATTCGAATATATCCGGTCATATTGTCGTCGTTAACATATTCTATCTGATAACATGAGGTGTTTGAAAGTAATCATGCCGATCTACTAGTTCCTCTTAATGGACCAGAACAATTTAAATAGTTTCAGTTATTTGTGGACGAGCTCATTAGTGGTTCAGTTGCTAAACAAAACTAGTCGTTTGTAACCAGTGTTAACATGATATGAGTTGCTTGAAAATAATTAATACTTTGGCCATTATTCGTCACAATGGATGTCAGCCTGACAGGCAGACTATCGTTGAATCATGAGATTCAGATAGTGGGATCAAGTCAGTATTTTTGTAAATGGTTAACGAAATTGAAGCTCAAAAAACTTGATGCGTAATGATTATGGATAAAATAGAAAATTGAATGGCGGCAGGATTCGAAACAGTAGTGTTGATTTACGAGAACCAACAGCTGTGATGTGAATCAATGATACTTTACTGTCGGTGGATCTCACACTATTTATCTGACTAGGATTTTCACCTATCATTTTTAATCATGGTGAATCAGAAGGAAGGGGATAAGTCTTCAGTTGAATCCTGCCACAACCTATAAATTCATTTCGCTTTCAATCACCACCCATTTCATGAGTAATAATATGGCACGCAATGATACCTGTGACATCGAATAAATAAATAGTGTAACGGAAACTGGTTGCGACCTTTATCAGATTATGACCTATTTAAAAAAAACAGGATTTCATCATTAGCTGACATCAGTTAGAAAACCAGCTGGGAGTACTGGGCAGCTGTTTCGTCCCAGTTTGGGACTCTTCGTCAGTACGCACCCACCCACACGGTTCGAACCCAGGACCTTCTGGTTACAAGGCAAATCCGTAGGCCATTGAGCTACTGTGACCCGATCCAACGGCCAGTCCGTGAATTCCAACTTCTGCCAATTCTGCCTCTTAACCAGAAGGTCCTGGGTTCAAACCCTGGCGGTGGGTGCGTACTGATGAAGAGTTCCAAACTGGGCTTACGAAATAGCTGTCCAGTACTCCTAGGTTCCTCAGTGGTTCTCTAACCGATGTCAGCTCATGATGAAATCCTGTGACCAATCAATCAAATCCCTATAAATCAATACTTATAACCAATTATTTGAGGTTATTTTCCTTGATTGTGAGTAGCAGTGGAATCTGGAATGCTCGTTTCGTCATAGTTAGGACTCGTCAGAGAGGTTTGCCTGCAACTCCTACCGCAGTGAGTGATGATGCTCCCAGTGAGACTGGCTCATCGTTTCTAATGCACACCTTAGATTTCGCTGTTGGTCACCATCAACAAAAATGACATCACGTTAACACTTTCATATCTCGTTCAATAGTCCGACATGTCCGTAGAGACCGAGCATCTCGGTTCAAGATAACCAATCAACTGGAAGTGTAAATTAGGTTTTCACAAGTCTGATAGTTAAACCCATACAGTAGTATTGAAATAAGGTTCAATGGGGAAAATGACCACCAGCCAGTCAGCCAGGTGGGAGGCCAGGTGGCCTAATTTACTAGCCAATTGTAGAAGCTTTCAAGGGAGGGGAGGTTGAAGATAAAGCTGGCAACCTCACCGTGTGAAAATAAATACAACACCGACTCTCCTGAAACCCACAAAGAAAGCCTGAAGCCACTACGTTCCACTCGAAATGTAAGGAATGAAGGAAAAGAAAAGAAAGCTCATTTTTATTTTTAAATCGATCAGTAAAAACGTTTGGAGAAAAAGAAGAAAAGAAAGTAGACGAATATTGACTGTTCCAGATTAATATTTAAGATTTTACATTTAGCATACTAACTTTCACGATATAACTTAAATGTCTAGACAAAATATGCATGAATAATAAGAATGAATGAATGAAAACACCTTGGTAATGGACACCAATAAAACGTGAAATATGTATAGATAGATATATATCGATTTGTAAACAACGTTTTAATAATTTATCTAATGTTACGCCTGTGGTAATTTGACTTATTCATCGACTTCAGCATTTGATTTCTAGCAAATAGGTGTCGAGTTCGAGTCTGCTCCTGTCTACTGCAACCTAGACAATCGAACGGTAATATAGTAGGCTGCATACAATAATTATGGCTCATAGGTAGCTAACTGAATGCCGACTGGTGACGTTTTGGATAAAAACATAGAAGTGCCAATTAGTTATTTTTTGTCCTGTACAGCACTGTATTTTGTCGGAGATAATTTGGCTGTATTAGGAGATTCGGAATAGTGATCTGGTTTACAATAACATATCTGTCTGTCTATTTTCGACATAGAACTTTGCACATATGTGCAGTATTTCAAGTCGCCACACTTCACTCAGAACACAAAGCAAGAGAAGAAAGTAGAAGAAATGCAATAGAGACAGTAGACAGGGATATAAAGCAAAAAGAATGGTAATATCGGAGAACAATATAGTTTCATTGGAAATTGTAAGTCACAAGAAGTGGATGCACTTGCGCCAGTCATTGAGAACGATTTTGAGCCATATCACCAATTGTTTCCAGACTTCATTGTTTTTTAATATCTGGAGAAGCCATACCACTCAAGAAGTCTACGCCTTCCTAAGTGGCTAGCTTAAAATAACTGTTGTGGATTTCATTGGCTGATGAAGCCATGTTTTGGTTTGACCAACACCACTGACTCTTTTCCAACTTGACCCTATGTCAGCTAACATCGCTCTTCTGTCGAGGAAGGCGATAGTTAGGCGTGTGTAACACATGTCCTAACCATCTCAGTCGATGTAATTTCACAGCCTCGTCGATTGATTTCCCCTCCCACCTACCTAGCACTCAACGCCTAACCTCAGTATTGCTCACGGAAGATAGAACGCGGGCACCTATGATCAAAGACAGTTAGCCCTTTTATGCCTTCCACTTCCAATGGCCAGGTCTCACAGCCATAAAAAAAGAACGAGGTGGACTGATGAGCAGTACATCCACCCGTCGGTCGATAGCCGGATATCACGCCTACGCCAGAGATGGCGTAAACTGGCAAATGCAAAACTAGCCCTCTGTATCCGTGCTGAGATTTCGTCAGAGATCAACCGGTTGGGGCTGATGCAACTTCCCAAATAAGTGAAGCGGTCAACGTGCTCTATTTCTATGGAGTGAAGTGGTAGACAATAACATGATATAATTCTATATTCCATAAGCTTAATTGATGTAACATGCACTGATACAGTATTGCTAAATGGATAGTGTTTCGAGCAGAATTTATTTCTCACACACACATATAAGTGAATTTACACAACTTTCCAAACGTTCTTCATATAGTTCTTCTTTTTGCGATCACATTCAAACTAACCAACCCTCTCAGAGGCAAACTTTGTTACCCTAAGGATTCAAATGACCTAATTAGACAAGAAACCGACAAATTCTCATAAGTGCTTAGACTTCGATTCACCTTGTCGAAAATCGGCAAAGATAGGTCTTGTTAAATATTTGTATAATTGAGTCAGGAATACAACTAGTAAGTTGTTATTCCTTCACGTTCCCAGAGGAACATAAGACTTCAGGCTAGAGCTTTGAAGTTTCGGTGGCAATGGTTTTTATTTTTACGGAATGGGGTTGCTAGTCTCATGCATCACCTTCCCTCTTTACCGGTCTTATTACTGGCTTAGAAAGGTAAGGGATTGCGTCGACCGATGATCGAACATCGGACCACATGTGGCGTGGTAGGCGAGAATTTTACCGTTGTGCCACCGACGCACTAGTAAGATAGAAAATTTAAATAATTAATTGAAGCAAATAAAGAAAACCCTACTATCCAAAAGTAAATAAAGACCCATATGGAAAATAAAAAGGAATAATGTAAAATAATGGAACTAATTTGAATAATAAAAAATTCAAAGCCTCGATGGTACTGCCACATAAAGTAAGAAGGTCACAGGCCCTACATAGGTTTCTTAATAAGGCTGGAAATATAGCAGCATTTAAAGATTTAAACAAACATTTTCGGCGCAAGCACCCGGTGGATATAATTAAGAAAAATAATTGAATTTGCCAAATATCATGTATTGACTGTGAGGTTACTTACATAGGTCAAATGAGTAGCTCCGGGTCAGTTAGGCTAACATATCACAGGCATTTAGCTAGATCTAGAATGACTAGCATCGGTGGCACAGTGGTAGAATGCTCGCCCTATTTAGTCCGGGGTTCGATCCCCTGCCGGTGCACTCACTTACCTCTCTAAGCCATTAATAAGACAGGTATAGAGGGAAGGTTGGGCATGAGGTCAGCAACCCCATCTTGTAAAATTAAACATCACTGCTACCAAAACTTCAGGCCTCTAGCTTGAAGCCCTATGGTTCTTAGAAAACAAAGGAATAAGAAAAAGAATGACTGACCCTGCTAAGTTAAGCAATCATTGCATTACATTCAGTTGTATGTAATCAAACAATAGGGTGGGATTAGACTAAAAGTATTAAAAAGTAATATTGTATTGTTGAAGTAGTGCGTCTGTGGCATAGCGGTTAGGACGCTCGCCGACCATGCACATGGTCCGGGGTTCGATCCCCGGCCGACGCACTCCTTTACCTCGCTAAGCCAGAAATAAGGCTGGTGAAGAGGAAAGGCTGGGCATGAGGCTAGCAACCCCATCCTGTAAAATAAACACTGCTACAGAAACTTCAAGCCACTAGCTTGAAGCCCTGTGTTCCACTGGAGAATGTGAAGGAAAAAAAGTAGTTTCCAAATTACTTCTCGGTCACCTCTGTATCGAAATTATTGTTATCCATTAACTCAAAGGATAAGAAATAAAGGAACTATACAAACAAAATATGAAATAAGTCATAGGAGCACTTTGATATGATTATGCGCAATAAATTGTGCTAGAAAGGTTGTTAACAAATAAACAGTATTGCATCACCACGTGAGCTACATCAACTTACATTCTTCTATCATGAAATTATACCCTACCGCAGTGCTCAAATTCTATTGTAGTGTTTAAGTTTACGTCTGTCTTACAATTCCTATTGTAAAATATCACTGCGAAATATTCAATTATATCCAATTTACAATATAGTCTATAAAGATGCCACTTTCTAATCTTGACTAACTTTAATTTGCCGCAAACAGAATTAAAAGTTATTAAAAATTGATTATTTCAATGACAAGTATTAAATTAGCGGAGAACAAATTGATAAGACTTACTCCACTGCTGCCTTCACTTCCTGTCGCATATGTTGAATCACGACCACTGTCTAGACTAGCTGAACTATTACGCTTATCACAATCTGTCAGGTAACTATTATTGCTGGTATTTCCATTTACAGTTTTAATTGGTGAATTGTTATGCACCTGTGAAGAACAATACTTTCCGGAAATGTTCGATCTTTGTATCAAGTGACCAGATTTGTCTACTGACGGTGAAGGAAGAAGACTGCTTGTACAGTGTTGATCCACCGGTAAAATATACTGTCCAGTGTTGTTATCTCCTTGTCCATTCATTGGTGTACATCCTGCTGTTGAGACAGGATTCATCATAGGCAACTTTGAAGCCGGTAACATGTTCGAGTCGAAAGTTGAATAATTCGTTTCTGACTCATCAGAGTCGTCTGTTTCACTAGAGTACTCTGATACAGAATCTGTTTGTACCTGAAAAGAATTATGGAGATAAAAAGAAGTAAAGAGGTTAAACACAAAACTAGATGATAATCAAGAGAGCAAGTATATTCGCAAAAAACTACATACTACTGATTTATTGAGGTGAGTAGTTGTATACCACCCACAACAACCAGGACTGTTTGCTAGCCAGACAAATCGCAGTAATCTAAACAACGGACAGCCCTTCCGCTCGTTTGTCGCCTAGCCCATCATCACTGGTGTACCCGGTTTGACTCAGCTCAGAGGGATGGTCGAATCAGTTGAAACCACTGGACGAACAGGTAAAATTATGATTTAATTGGTGGATGGTAACTAGCAGTGGAATCCAGGATGTGCATTTCGTCCTATTTGGGACTCGTCATCTGGACGGGAAAAAGAAATCATTTTATTTCATATAGGGTTTTCATCAGCCGCATATCGTTTGAATAATAAACTATACAAGCAATCAATGTGGCAGTATTTTTACATTTACATTAACTCAATATATTAAATATTCCCATAGTAAAATTTAGAACAACACATTTAAGCGAACAGTATTGTTTTCAATTAGATCTCATCAGGCTTAACTCTAATATATATGTTATATATATGCTGAGATTTTGTAAATTCCGGTTTAATAATACTTTGATAAAGCTATTAGCATTAAATAGCGAAACGTCAGTAAAAACAGTATCGTTTTGTTTTTCATTCATTGGGAAATACAAAAACCTTTATTATAATGTCTAATATATATAAGTTTACAAATAAAAATTCAAATATAAGCCAATCATGGTGTTTTGTCAATAGGATAATAAGATGGTGCGTATAAATTATGCAATTAGTCATAATAGTAGTAATAATAATAATAATGGTTTTATCAGTAATAAGGATGAAAAAGTGATGCGATCTGTGATAACACGAAAAACGAAAAACAGCATGATTAAACAGACAACTGTTCAGGTAGAAGTAGTCGATAAAGGCTAAGAAAAACAAATGAACCGATTAAGTAATGTTAAATTGTAAGGGAAGAAAATGAAATACGTTTTTAATGAAGATGTGATAGGATTAAGTAAGAGGTGGTGGAGAAGTCTTCAGTTGGTTATGTCTTAAGAGGCCGAAGGAAGGATAATGGCTGTACGAACTTCTTTTGAATGCATAGTTTAGGTTTAATAGCTCGAATGCCTATCGCCCCAGCCGTGTGCAGTAGACGAATACGAATACGAAGTCTATTGGAAAGATTCGGTGGGATGTGATGAATTAATTTGAAAGCTGGTATTAGATGGTTGGAGGCAATCGGCAGGAAGCCTTGGACCTAGGTTTCGTGCTAGTTGGCACTCATCAGTAAGGCGTATCTGAAACCTTGAAGGAGCTGACGTCCCTTCTGAGATTCAAACCCGCGTCACCCAGTGCTGCAGTCAGAGACGTTACCACTGAGCTATTCAGGCTCGCGACTGACCTCCAACCATCCAATACCAACAATCCACAGTGCGCCGTAATGGTGAGTCACCTAGCATGGTGCCCACATTGCAAACATGACTGACAGAATTCAGTCTGCACCGAAGATAGGACTAGACACATTACACTAGTTACTGACTAGTGTGCAGTCAAAAATAATTTGACAGCTCTCGTTTTCTCCGCTACAAGACCACTATCAACTAAGTGTTACAAAATGGAGCTACAGATTGCTTTTTTCTGTCCTTTGCCAAACCACGATGGCAGATGTTCACTAACACGTTGGCTAAGCTGTCTAGTAGTACGCCCAACATAACTATCACCGAAGGCGCAATCGAATTGATAAATGCACATAGATGTGACAAAACTATCTAGCTTATCCTTCGTTTGTGTCCCAATCATTCGTCCACTAGAGAATGACAAACATAGGTTTGCTGCGTAAAACGTTCTTCATATACTCCTGAGAATTTATCAAAATAAATTTTACTCACAATGGAATTATACTCTACCACAGTGCACAAGATCTATTCTTACTTCTGGAAAGTTTGGAGAATAAAATCTCACTTGATAAGTCGCCATTAAATCGTAACTTAATAAATAGAGGTTTTTTACGTGCAGTAATAGTCTCAGGTTTTCTGTCTGATGTTTTCATATGCTTCTTTATGAAACTACTCGTCTCCGTCAAGGAATCGTGAATATATTAAATTCCTTTTGTAAGTGATCATCAGTACATATCTTTCTTGCTCTACTCGCAAGACATTTTACAACGTTCCTTTTATATTTAATGGGCACGTAACTAAGGAAGTGTGTGTATTGCCCTGTGAATGTGCTTTTCCTATACACGCTTCTCCTAAGTGACCTATCTTCTCGCCTACTTAGCACGACATCCAGAAAATGTAGTTTATTTTCCTGCTCCTTTTCACAAGTAAAGGTAAGCCAAGGGTAGATATTTGCATTCCCATCAGTTAAGATAAATATATCATCGAAATAACGGTAATACATATCAAAATCCTTGATGATGTCTTGCAATCTTCCGTTTTCAAGTTTTGCGAGGAAGAAGTCAGCTAATATTGGGCCTAACGGTGAACTCATAGTTATTCAATCTACTTGTCGGTATTATGAATTATTGAAGACAAAGTGCACATTCATTGTGCATTTAAGGAGTAATTCTTTGAGGCTACACAAGGGAATTCCTTGAGTCCATTTGCCTTTCGGTGAATTCTTGGCAAATGTAACAGCCTGAGATTCAAACATCATCACCAGACTTATACCAGCACCAAGTGCTAATATATCGAATCGAATCGTAACCAGAAGGTCCTGGGTTCGAACCTTGGTGGTGGGTGCGTACTGATGAACACTCCCAAACTAGGATGAAACAGCTGTCCAGTACTCCCTGCAGGTTTTCCAATGCTTCTCTAACCAAAGTCAGCTCATGATGAAATCCTGTAACCAATCAACCAAATCCCTACAATGCAAATCTTGAATATCAAAATGTATATATTCAAATTACATTTATCCTCACCAACAAATAAAGAAATCAAGTAATTCAATTCACCCCGGTGACAGTTTTTTCCACCTGATACCTAGTTCATTATGTATCCCGTTTTTGCTTGTCTCTGACTCTTTATTATTTTCATTATTATTATTACTATGATACCTTTTCCTGAACCCATTGATCTTAACGCACTTAACTGATTTGAGGTCACCTGCAAATCCCTTCATGTCTATTATTAAGCAATAAACTTTACTATAGAGAAAGAAACTAATGACAGTACCTCATTCCTAGACATCTTCATGGCAAGAAAAGAACATGGCGCACTAAGAAGGAGTGTGTATAGGAAACTTACAACAACAGGTTAGTACAGTCATTATTTGAGTTTTGCACCTTTGAAATATAAACGTAACCTGGTAAAGTGTCTGGTTCGTAGAGCTAGGTTAATCTGTTCAGACGACTGCCTCAGTGAGGAGCTTAAGATTTTTAGAGCATTACTTAGAAAAAATGGTTATCCAGATAAGTTCATTGAGAAAAATATGAATTAAGCACCTAGGAGAGTCAGTATGGCTACAGTTCCGAAAAAACCAATGTTCATAAAACTGCAGTTCCTCGGTGACAACATCAGTGAAATAATAACACAGCGAGCTCCTGAAGGATGCAGTTAAAAGAGCTTATTATGCAGCAGAGGTACTTTGTCTCTTCACAACCATCCCTATTCTATGTTCGAGAAATAAGGATAAACTACCTAGATTTGCCTCTTCTATGCGTGTCTACCAGTTTG
This sequence comes from Trichobilharzia szidati, assembly GCA_944472155.2. Classification (NCBI taxonomy): domain Eukaryota; kingdom Metazoa; phylum Platyhelminthes; class Trematoda; order Strigeidida; family Schistosomatidae; genus Trichobilharzia; species Trichobilharzia szidati. The sequence continues at coordinate 46,841,621 of OX235276.1, read as the reverse complement.
ACCGCAGCTGCAGAGCCAGCTACATTGGGGGTACAATTAAGCAGGTCTATCATCGTATTTCCAAACATCATCCAACATGGTTAAGCAAGGGACAAACAACATCTATTCGTAGCTCCATTGTAGCAAACCTTGAAGATAGTGAGCATAAGGTTGACGTTAATACTGCATTTAAAATTATCTATCGCGTTCCTACTAATCTTAATTTTGCTTTACGAGTTCGTCTCCCACATGCCTACAGCTGAAGCAATAGGAATCCACCTGAAGAAGCCAAACCTGAGCGTGTTCAGAAGAAATTCATACAGCCAATTTCCTTACTTTGGCCATCGTTACATGAATGTATAAACCGGACTACTTCGCCCCCTCCCCCTAAACAGTCGGTCTCCAGTGGGAAGTCGTGACCAGTTGGGTGCAGCTGGTTGGGTGTGAGGACAAATACTCATCAAAGACATTGGTTAGCGGATGCGCTATATCATGAATTGGCAGATGTTAGAATTCATGGGCTGGCCATTGGATCGGGTCCCAGTGGCTTAATGGTATACGAGCTAGCTTCCCTTATAACCAGAAGGTCCTGGGTTCGAACCTTGGTGGTGGGTGCGTACTGTGAAGAGTCCCAAACTGGGACGAAACAGCTGTCAATTACTCTCTGCAGGTTTTCCAATGGTTCTCTAGCCAATGTCAGCTCATGATGAAATCCTGTAACCAAAATTATAATTGTCCAAATTATTTTATTTTTATTTATTTTGACCACTTCATCTTTAATTACGTGTTATCCTTGTAAAATTAATTTATTCTTATCATTTCTACCTTTTAAATGTGTATTGATTTTCTTTCTTTATTATCAACCCATTGATATTTTGACACTGACTAATTATTCTTAACAAGCATATCAGTGCCACTTGATTGGTAAACTATTGTGTATTGTAATAAAAATGCTATACGTGTATATTAGAGTAGAGCCAGAGATGAGGATCTAATTGAAAAGTAAATATTTTTTCGCTCATTCTTTCTGTTTTCTAAATGTCTAAATGGGGATTCTTTTTATTTTATTAAGTAATCTTTCCCTGTGTATACTGCTGGTAGGTTAGTGTCTATGGTTGTTGCGTCAACTATCAAAACTTCTCAAATCTTCTTCTTCCAAAGCTGCGATGAGTAACAACTTTAGTTTTGGGTTAGTTGTAGAGATTATGCCATCGCATTTCACGCATTGCTGATTCCCTAAACTAATATCCACAAGCGAAACTTCAGCTAATAGAATAAAAACTGTATGTATTTATTTTGCTGATACTTCATATATTTTAGGCCGTCTACAATTTAAGAAGAAGTCTCAAAATAAAATATGCATGCATTTTTCTATGCTATAAATTTTGTGTTCTCCTGCTTTGAGAAAGATGATCAAGGGAACACGTTGTACGAAAGGAAAAATCAATATTTATTCAAACATTACAGCTAAATTTGCGAACAGGAAAGAGATCTCAAATGTTAGGTTTGGTCATGAACCAGAATCAGTTAAAGAGATCACTAAAAACCACGGAACACTGGATAAATGCTTCGTCTTATTTCGGGACTCTTCAGCAATGCGCGTCAGTGAACCCAGCGGGGATCGAATCTTGGAGCCTTCAGGTTATGAGACCAAGCTCGATGACGATCCAGTCACATAGGAGAATGGATGGTCGATGAGCACCCATTTTACCATGTTACGGTGGAACCCTCTGATCACTGCGGCTTCAGGAAATTCAGCCAGGAGCCACTGATGAACTGGAGATTGATGTTCAGATTATGGGATTTGTGGGGATTTCGATTAATTTCGATTATTAAATTTCACCACGAATTAATATCGGTTAGAGAGATCACTGAAAACCAGGCGGGATTTGACAGTTGTTTCATCCTAGCCTGGGACTCTTTAGCATTGTGTAACTAGGGTTCCACGGCCAGAGATCGAACCCTGGACCAAGCTTGTTGATCATTTACAGCCAATTTCTAGAACTGACAGTGGAAATTAATCAAAATCCCCAAAAATTCCATAATCTAAACAAAAACGGTATTTGTTCAGTCCATTTGAGCTTTCGTTACTTTTTGACACGTTTTTAGATACAGTTATGCTAATTTTCAGTAAAAAAAAACCGTCGAGAAAGCAAAAAATGAGGTGATTAGTGTAGCTCAGGAAGAGGATGGAAGTAGTTTGATATTCTCCTCAGCTTTGGCATTTTTGATTACGTGGTTATTACGTCATTATACTTTGTGGCGTCTGCCAAAAAGATCACTTATGGTAATGTCTATGATAAAATATTGTTACAAGTACTACAGATTTTTTTCGGTCTTAAACTACACACATGTGCCTCAGTTTAAAGGTTATGATAGTGAAAGAAAAGTGGTCAGAAACATAACTTATTCACATAAGTAAATTGTGTTTCTCATTATCCTTATTATTACACTTCCTTTAGGTTCCGAGTCAAGCATAAGGATTTGACAGGATATTTCCATTTCCCTCTGTTCCCTGAGATGTTTCTTATCTGGCTCCATGACTGCCCATAAGCTTTCATGTTCTCTCCACACGATCTCCAGCATGTCACCCTCTGACCAAAGACCAACTCATTATTTCCCATCAAACTTCCGCTCGAGGGCCTGGTATGCGATGCCATTCAACGGTCGTCTCAGCCAGTATGCTATCCATTTCAACTTCCTTCTGTATGTTTGTTGAGCAGTGGGTGTCACGGTTGGTTTGTCGCATGTCAGATCCCTTTGGTACAAATGTTTTCTGGCAGTTCATCCTATCTTTAGTATAATGCCAGCGAAGACAGCTGTTGATAATAATAATAATAACTTTAGTGTGTGCAGTATTTATATATTGTACAAAACCTTCAGCAAACTTTATTGCACGATATTTTCTCTTCATCCAGGACCTTCAAATAAAGTATCACGTGACAGCGAACCATGTGAAACACATTTGCCTGACATGAAGTGCACACCGAGAAATTATGATGTCTCCTCTTCGTCTTCTCCGGTAAATGCAAACAATTTGGTTGAATATCAATAAGAAAAATTTCGAAAATACATTCTGTGAACCAAGGACACAACCCGAGAAAAGGCATCTCTTGAATTGCAAAACGCCACAACCCACGATTATGTTTTTTCTTACGATAACTAGAAACTTGCCAATCAGCAAGTTCTAAACACATTAAATACTCGCCAGAGTATATTATTATTATCCCCTTGGGTTCCGAGTGGAACATAGGGCTTCAACCACATGTCTCCACTTGCTTCTGTCATCTGCTGTACTTTTCACCTGCATCCATATTAGTCCATACTGTTTCAACTCTTCTTCACACGATCTCCTCCATGTCACCCTTGGACGTCACACTCGCCGCTTCCCTTTCGAGTTCCACTCGAGCTACGGCCTGATGCACGATGTCACCCAGTGGCCTCCTCAGCCAGTGTCCAATCCATCCATCTCCACTTTCTCCTGCATATTTGTTGGGCGATTGGTTCTTGTTTTGTTTGTTCCCATAGTTTATGGTGGTGATTCTTTCCGGCCATCTGATCTTCAGTATAGAACGAAGACAGCTGTTGATAAAGGTCTGCAACAGGCTGTTGGAAATATTCCTTGTGACCCGCCAAGTTTCTGATCCGTATAGAAGAACTGACTGACTTGACGTTTGTATTGAAAATCCGAATCATTTTGTTGTTGATGCAGGCTGAGTGACGAAGATTTCCAGATTGGTTTCAGGTTGATGAGTGTGTTTCTCGCCTTCCTGATTCTCGATTTGACATCCTTGTTCGTTCCTCCTGTAGTTGAGACAATGCTCCCTAGATAAGTGAATGAAGTGACCTCTTTCAAATCCCTCCCGTTGATGGTGATTGGCACTGGATGTTTCTTCTGTTGTTGTTGTTGGTTGGTTATTTTCATAACCTCCGTCTTGTCTATGTTCACCTGGAGTCCTGTCTTTGCTGCTTCTTCGACCAGTTTGTCGGTTTTTGCTTGTGAGTCTTCGATTTTGTGTGACATCAAACATAAATCATCCACACGCGAAATCCAGGTCTTCTAGGTTTTTCACGTCGGTCCAGGATATCCCTGTCTTCTCGTTTCCCACTGTCTGTCGCATAATCCACTCCACCACAATTAGGAATATCATTGGTTATAATAAGCACCCTTGTCTGACTCCTGTGTTTACTCCAAACGCCTCGCTGAGTTTTCCGTTGTGGATCACTTGACATGTGCCGTTGTCGTACAGCTGTTGAATAAGGTTGATGAATATTTGGGGTACGCCGTAGTACTTGAGTAGTTTCCAGATTACTTCGCAGTCAACGCTGTCGAAGGCCTTCTCAAAGTCTGTGAAGTTGAGGTAGAGGTGTGATTGCCATTCCATGCTTTGTTCAATGATGATGCGTAGAGTTGCAATTTGGTCAGAACATGGTTTGTCTTTTCTGAATCCAGCTTGTTCTGGTCGGAGTTCTGCATCCAGCGCCAGAGTATAAAACGTAATTAAAAATGTCATATTTTATAAGATTTCAACACACTGAACTAGTGTTTTCGGCGAGTATTTGTCCTTACACCCAACCTTCTGTATCCCACTGGCCACGACTTTCCACTAGAACCCAAGGTAACTGCCTACCTGAATAGGGCCAGGCGCTAGTGAGCATATCATTGATATTCAAGTGTTGCTTTCTAGGGATTGGATTGATTTGTTACAGGATTTCATCATGAGTGGACATGGACCATTGGGTCGGTTCTCAGTGGCTTCATGGTGTATGAGCTCGCTAGCCTTGTGACCAGAAGGTCCTGGTTTCGAAGCCCGGTGGGTGCGTACTGCTGAAGAGCCCCAAACTAGCCTGACGAAACCGCTGTCCAGTACTCCCTGCAGGTTTTCCACTGGTTCTCTAACCAATTTCAGCTCATGATGAAATCCTGTAACAAATCAATCAAATCTCTACAAACCGACACTTGAATGTTAACTAAGTCATTATCATTATTTTGATTATTTCTAAATGCTTAACTTGTCTAAAAGTTAAATGACGAGAAAAATTAGATAACTAGGAGACATCTACTTATGAGTAGTATTAGTAGTGGTATTTGACTTTCTAACTTCATTAACTCTGGACTTTTCAATTCACATTTTAGAATATTAGAATGTATTTATCATACATTCATAAAATGTATAACATTTTTCTCTCTCTTTCGAATGAAAACAGGAAAACGAAAGGCTTTGTCTGAACTTCACTAATGTTGTCTATCTAATTTACGGACAGTAAATGGTGCGTCCGTGCATGTGTGTGTGTGCATGCGTGTATGTGTGTGCGTGTGTGTCTCGTTTGTTTGTTCAAGCTTCACAAAACCATGTAATTAACATATAGATACGAACAGGCCATATATATATACGCCAACAAGCAAACACTACTCCATTCTATACAGCCTCTATTGGTATTTCATGTGCTTTCGTGATTATCTAATTCACTATCCTGTTATATAACTTAATTGTTGATAAAAATTGTGTAAATGGTAATGGGTAGACGATAGATGATGATAATAGTAGTAATAAACGATGTACATCTTTAGTTATGCTTATAGCTAGTACGCACGAAAAGCACATAACCATTGTACTGCGTGCACACACAAGCAACCATACGAGCTAATATGCTGATTCAAGTGATTTTAAGGAAAGATAAGAACGATAAAAGAAGCAAAATGGTTAGACACTGGAACAAGACGAAAATACTGTCCAAATATTAGTCTAAAAACACACACTACCTGAAGATTCGTGAGTAGAAATATCAGATCCGTTAATACAAAACGGTAAAATGATTGTATAAACAACTGTGGCGAAGTGGAGAAAAATGGTGGACACATGAATCAAATAATAATAATAATAATAATCACATGTCAAGTGGTTGAAGGCGATCAGTAAATTTGACTTAGACAGAGGATTTCATCATGAGCTGATATCAGCTAGAGAACCATTGGAAAACCTGTAGGGAGTACTGCACAGCTGTTTCGCCCTAGTTTGGGACTCTTCATCAGTACGCGTCTATCACCATGGTTCGAACCCTGGACCTTATGGTTACAAGGTGAGCTCGTAGACCATGAAGCCACTGGGACCCGATCCAAAGGCCCATGAATTCTAACTTCTGCCAATTCACGATATAGCGCAACCGCTAGCCGATGTCTACGGCAAGTAATTGTCCTTACGCCCGACCTGCTGTACTCTACTGGTCACGACTTCCCACTAAAACCCCAGATAACTACCTACCTGAATAGGGCCAGGCGCTAGTGAGCATCTCATTGATATTCAAGTATTGGTTTGTAGGGATTTGGTTGATTGGTTACAGGATTTCATCATGAGCTGACATTGGTTAGAGAACCATTGGAAAACCATTCTTGCTGATTGCCTACAATCATCTAACATCAATCAGAAGAGTACAGAAATGGTAATAGGTCTAGCTTGTTGATCCTATATATTGCAAACTTGACTGGTGGAATTCAGTTAGTTCGAACAGTGAGGACCAGACACGCGACATTGGTTACTTACTGGTGGGTGATCGAAGTATAATCAATTACACTAAAAATATACATACACATATATTAATACACTAAAAATGACATGAAATTTCGATTTATGAATGAAGCGCTGCACTGCATATAATTACTACGCCTACTCGATAACAACTAACTACTGTTGATGTCAAAAGATAAAGTGCTCCCTCTCTCCAATGCAACGTGTACTCTCGCAATAGACTTAGACCGAAAAAACAGTAATGATAAAAGTATCACTATTCTGTTTGGTTTTACGAGTTCGACCATGGATTGATATCATTTAGAGAACCATTGAAAACCACCACCGGAGTACTGGACAGTTGTTTCATCTTAGTTTGGGAATCATCGGCAGTACTCTCTGGTTCTCAATGCTTCTCTAACTGATATCAATCCGTGCATGGTCAAGCTCGTAAAAACAAATTTAATCTTTACAAACCAACTGTTGAAAATTATTTTGTTTCTTTGCGTTCCCAGTGGAACGTAGGGCTTTAGACTAGAGCTAGGGAGTTCCAGTAGCAGTCAACTTTCTTTTTACTGTGTGGGGTTTCTAGCCTCACGTCTAACAATCCCTGTTTACTGGTCTTACTACTGACTGACTGAGTGAAGCTTATGAATGCATAGGTGGGGAATCGAACCCTGGACCACGTGTATGGTTGATGAGCTTCTACGGCTGAACCAATGACTCTCTGTAATAACAAAATACTCATTGAGTATTACTAATCATTATAGGTAATTAAGAACACATGAGTCTGCTGCAGACTGTTGGAGGCTAGTTTTAGTGACGTGAGCATCAGACCTCTGAACTATATATATATAGAAGCCTTGACTAGGCATCAGTGTAGCAAATTTAGATGTGTTTTTCCTTCAGCCCATTGTTGTAGGTCTACACTGATTTCCAGGTCTGATCGTGGTTATCTTTGATATCCTTATGTGTGTTGTCACCTATATTTGAAACAATGCTGCAAGTTCAACACTCAAAAACTGAAGGACACAACCACAAAGGACACTTTCACTGCAACTGTCAGAGCAAAGCAGGAAACACTCCGTGGCATCACTGAGGAATCATCCGTGGAAGACTATTGGAACTCTCTGAAGGTGATTTTTAACGAAACGTGTCCAGCGGTTTTAGGAAGAAAGAAGAAACAAGACAAGGAATGGCTCTCAACGGACACTTGGAAGCTAATAGAGGAGAGGAGAATGGTAGAAGAGAAAATGATTCAATGCAAAGACGGACAAGAGAAAGAGACGCTGAGCTCAACTTACACAGCACTGGACAAAGAAGTGAAGAAGAGGGCCGGGAAGGACAAAAGACAATTCTACGACAATCTGGCCATTGAAGCTGAGAAGGCAGCAGGCGAAAGGGACCTGAGGACACTATATCAGATAACAGAGTCTCTATCCGGGAAGAGATCAACACAAGTGAAACCCATAAAAGACAGCCAAGGGAACCCAATTACCAAGGTAGAAAGACAGATTAAACAATGGGCGGATCACTTCAAAGGACTCTTGGACCGACCAGCATCTACAACCCGTCCGGAAATACCAACAACAGCACGTACATGACTGCAAGTCGACGCCGATCCTCCAACGAAAGCTGAAATCTTAAATGCAATCAAGCATCTGAAAGCTGGAGAAGCAGCTGAACCAGATGGAATACCCCGGAAGAAGTGAAAGCGGACCCAGAAACGACAGCAGATATGCTGACTCCATTATTGCAAAAGGTTTGGAAGGAGGGAAAGGTGCCTACTGACTGGAGGAAAGGTTACCTTGTGAAACTACCAAAGAAGGGCGACTTAGGAATCTACAAGAACTGGCGAGGAATCATGCTCCTGTCGACGCCAAGTAAAATTCTGAGTCGCATCATCCTGGAGAGAATAAAGGACGCACTGGATACAGAATTCCGACCGAAACAAGCCGGATTCAGGAAAGGCAAATCATGTTCTGACCAAATTGCAACTCTACGCATCATCATCGAACAAAGCATGGAATGGCAATCAAACATCTACCTCAACTTTGTAGACTTTGAGAAGACCTTCGACAGCGACAACAAGAAACTATGAGAACAAACAAAACAAGAACCAATCGCCCAACAAATATGCAGGAAAAAGTGGAGATTGATTGGACACTCGCTGAGGAGGCCACTGGGTGACATCGCGCGTCAGGCCATAGCTCGAGTGGAACGCGAAAGGGAAGCGGCGAGTGGGACGTCCAAGGGTGACACGGAGGAGATCGTGTGAAGAAGAGTTGAAACAGTATGGACTAATATGGATGCAGGTGATGAAAAGTACAGCAGAAGACAGAAGCAAGTGGAGACGTGCAGTTGAAGCCCTATATTCCACTAGAAACCCAAGGGAACAATAATAAATAATAATAAGTGCTCTGAAATGTATTGATTCATTTGGACGATATGATATTTAGTTCTCTCTCTGCCTCTATTGACGATTCTGTTGCATTATACTTGAACGACTCGAACAGTATTTCTGTCGTACACATCTGCAGTGTAATGTGTTAAACATTCATTCAATAAACTATAAGAAGCATTCCTTTCTTCGAAGAAAAGGTATGCTTCAAAAGTTCAGGGGCATTTAACTGTTGTCTGAGATGAATGATTTTTAAAGGCTTTTTTAGCAACCATACTTTCAACGACTTTCGGACAGTTCCATTAGTGTTAACACTAGTACACAGATCAGTAGGCTGATAGAATAAGTTATCTCATTAGGCTAATTGTGTTCAGCGAAATGCCCTATACCACCACCAGCCAAAAGATATCTAGCGAATCGAATACATAAATGGCCAGTTGTCAATGTTACGCCAACGTGTTTTCTTTTCCCAGTCATATCAGTAAAATATGAGTTAATAACAAGTGTCTAATATAGTTGTTTGGATGACCTTTTTAATAGTCAAAAGAAACTGGATTCTATTCGTACTCTATAATCCATCTTTTTGTTTTAAATTGTCTACTAAGGCATTAAAAAGTTCAAATCAATGACGAGTTTTAAATAAAATGTGCTATTTTCAAATTAATTGGGCTCCCTAGGCTTAGGCAAACCGAGTGAACCACGTGGTGAGCTCGATCCTAAACAAGAGAAATAGCCATTAGGTGTTTAGGCCAATTTTATGATCTGGCTGGATGGCTAGCAAACAGTAGTGGTCTATGTGAGTGTCATCCAGCTATTCATGTATACAGCAGTGATGCAAAGGCTCGAAAACATAATTCTACCAAAGATCAAACCCAAGATTTGGATACGCTACGTAGACGACACATTTGTAATTATGAAAAGAACGAGTTAGATAAAGCTCACATCCTGATGAACAACGTCTTCAACGACATCACATTCACAAGAGAAGAGGAATCAGAGAACCAAATCCCATTTTTGGACGTCTTAGTCAAGCGAACAACCACAGGGGAATTAGAAACTCAAGTCTATAGAAAATCAACTCACACAAACCAAATCCTGAATTACAACAGCAACAATGCAATAGCACACAAAAGGAATCGCATACAAACACTATTCAAGAGAGCCAGGACTCATTGCAGCACTCCTACCTTAAGGGAAATTGAAGAAAGATATCTCATGGACGTCTTCCGAAAGAATGGATATCCACGGAATTTCATCAAAAGACATATACCTTACCATTTATAAAGGATTTCTCAGAAATCACTACAAGACTCTTCAAACCTTTAGGAATTGACGTCGCACACAAACCAACAAAGTCACTTCACTCAATTCTATGTCAACCAAAAGACTCAACAGCGAAAGAAGATAAAACCAACATCATCTACAAAATAAATTGTGACGAGTGCCAAAAACACTACATTGGCCAAAGTGGACCTCCCCTTCGTCTTCGTATCCACGAACATAAGCTAGCTGTCAAAAGACATGATATCCACTCCCTCATATCACTACATACAGACAACCACGGACATCAATTTGACTGGGACAACGTTCAAATATTAGACAGAGGAAACAACAAGAATGCTAGAGAATTTTTAGAAGCTTGGCATTCCAGCGAATCATCAATCAATAGACACATCGAGATAGACAAGATTCACCAATCAATAAGAAGGGAATTTCATAGACAAAGAAACAAACTTCAGGTCAAGGAAATAACCAGTACCAATACAAGTAGCCTAGAAGGTGTGAAAACACACAAAAACAACCAATCACGTTGAAGGGCACCAGGGGAAATGACTAATAAACTCGTGGAGAAATCTAAAAGCTCACTTCAAATTGAAGTATGCGCCGAAGATGTCGCCTAGTAGGGCAATGAAAGCTTCGCAAATTAACTATCCAGCTCAGAGAACACAACCACATCAAAAACAGTGTGGTGTAAACGTGAGTATGTTCACAGGATGGTATAATGTAAGAGATTTTATCGCAGAATTCATATTCATAACACATCAACAACAAGGTGCGCAATAAGACCAATGGAACAACTATCCATTTAAATAGATATATTTCAAGGGTCTTACTAGACAAATATAGCGACAGAGGAGTATATATATATATGCCGAGAACTCTTTGTCTTCCAGGTCCTTCAAAACAGGCACCAACATAAATGTGCCAATTTATTTAGACTACCGATTGATATCAGTTAGAGTGGTTGAATGTTTAACGGGCCGGCCTAGTAACTTAATGGTCCTTGCTTCACTTCTTGACTGTAGGTTCAAGAGTGCGTTCTGTTGAAAAGAGTCTCAAACTAGGACGAAACAACTTTCCAGTACTATATTCTGGTTTTCCAATGGTTCTCTTACTGATTCCCAATCCATGATCTAAACTGAAATCAATCAGCTCTCTACAAACCAACACGTGGGACGTAATGAATGTTGAATAAAATTATCAAGCGGAAGAACAAAAATGTGTCTAAAACAAAATGAACAACTGGGAAGGAGAGAAAAAAAAGAAACACATGATTGCCTCTGACTACTTCTACCACTAACTACATCCTTTCTCCCTTGTTTTTTTTTTCAATTTTCCAACATTCTCCACATAATGGTAATAAGTATTATTGTACATCATGTCGGTAATTGTATATTCTGCATACCAGTGATAAAGTAAAGTTGTCATGAAGAAAAAAGGCATTGACAGTGGGGCACACAAATATCCACATTAAGATAATAAAACACGCTGACACACACACACACAGAAGTAGAAATTACCATTTGGGATCATAATCCCTATTCTTAAGTGATTCGGATATGCGCAATTACTCTTTCATTCATTCTCTCTGTCAGTTGATCTTCCCCCAGTCTATGGAATGCATGCATATATCCATACAACCGAAACGTGCATGTAGATTGCAGTATGCCATTCAAAAATATCATTTTGAGAATCTTTTCGGTATTTTAAAAAAAAAAAGATCTGATATTTTTAGATTACTGATTTTCTAGGCATTTCGATTAATTTCAAAGTAGACTGCGTAATGAATCAACATTTTAGTTAGTGGATTATTAAAAACCAGGAAGCATTGAAACAGTTGTTTCGTCCTACCTTGGGACTCTTCAGTAGTGTCCACTTACGGCCTCATTGACACTGATCAAACCCAAGAACTTGAGTTGGACATTTTAACTCTTGTCTAACATTCAAAGAAATACTTCAGATAACACATTTTAAAATGATAGATAGATAGTGTTGTGCCTTCACCTCCCTGATACAACTGCTTGAGTTCATTCATTCATGAATCCAAGAAATGATGCACAATTGTCAGAAGCATTCTTCCATTCGCATTAACTAAATATTCATTGAGATGAATAAAACCAAAATAGCCAAACCTGAGTCGTGAGTCTGTATCTTAATAGACTGTTTTCTTCTCAGTCAGAATGAGAAAAGTGAAAAAGTAAACAGACAGACAGACAGGTAGACTGACTGACTGACTGACTGACTGACTGACTGACTGACTGACTGACTGACTGACTGACTGACTGACTGACTGACTGACTGACTGACTGACTGACTGACTGACTGACTGATACGACTGTTATATCTATCTACTCAAATCAACCAGTCAGTAGTATATATAGCATCGTGAATTGATACTTGCTTTCTTGATTGCAGTTTATGAATACCAAGAAGAACACATACTGTTGTCTGAATGGTTCCCGTTTCAAGAAGAAACTTTGATGAAATTTCAACTCAACCTTTGTATAAACTGCAAATCGCCAGCCAATAAATTTGCTAAGTGGGAGTTTGATCCACCTGATTGGCTAGCCAAAAAGCGTTTGGTTTGAACACACATTCTGCTCTCCGAGTTGAGTCACCAATCAGGTACACTGTTGATGAACTCAGACACAGATGAGTGAAATGGTTATTCGGTATTTAGATCACTTCCATAATCCGATTGAATACGAGGCACCATTGGTTCATGTGAGTGGTGTCTAAATACTCTTCATCTCAGTCAATCGGTAGTGTGTGGCACCATGCATTTACTCTTGATTTCTTGATTAAGTAGTTGCATGAAACTCATAAAAGATAATCGGTCAGCCAGAAAAATACAACAGCTTGATGTTACTGAACCATGGATATTATTATTATCATTCATTTTCATCAAAAACACCTTCTGTGACTCAGTCATTCAGTTAGTTACATAACCGAAATCAACTGGAAGATTTAATAACCAAGCTTGTAAAATTAATGAGTTAAATATTTTCCTTGCATTCCTTTGCGTTTCAAGTGGAGCATAGGGCTTCAAGCTTGAGTTTCGAAATTTCACTAGCCTCTTTTGTTTTTACGGCATAAGGTTTCTAGGCCCCATGTCCAACCTTCCTTCTTTACCGGACTTACTACTGGTAAGCCGAGGTTTAGGAGTGCGTCGGTTGGGAGTCAAACCTGGACCATATGTGTGTGGTTGGTGAGCACCCACATCTAAGAAACAAACATTATCTATATGAGCTATTTGTCCACCAGAAAAATTTAGAAGAGGGTGGACACGTTTAGTATTCCATTCCCTTGATTCATACCAACAGATTTTAGTAAATATGTCGGCAACGTTAAACTTTGAGCACCACTAACTACTAATCAGCGGGTGACCTTGAACGCATCAATCACATGAAGGGGACGTTTTTAGGACATGGAATGTATACATTTATGAAAAAAACGCATAAAAACTGTATAAAAGTGTTATAGAGGATACCTTTCTCTCACATGTGATAAAACATCTCCCAGTTTAACACAGAAGTATCAATAGAAAACTTACACCACATCCTATACACATATTCATCTAAATAATCATAAATAATATCCCTTTGCTGTCCATTAATGGCTCTTATTCTGTTTTCCAACCTTCTGCAAAAGCCTTAATTAGAATTGGTGTAGATCCTTGTAACGGGATCCACAAGATCATTAGAATGGCTGATTCTGCTGTGAATATATCAAAGGAATGACAAGGTGTTAAAACCTTTCCACTGTGAGTATTATAGATCCCTGTTTCATCGGTCGAGTATAAGTGGATATTTAAGCACTTGACTTTCAACCTGCTATTCTGTCGATGAATCCTTCCGTAGAAAGGTATATATATGTATATAAGCCAATCACCCAGACATTATTCGCTCGTTCTCGACGACGGTTGTGTTTTTTTCTTTAAAAAGACAGTTTCATACACATGTACGACAACATCTTTTCCTCCGCGTAAGGAAGTAAGCCTCTTCATTTTCCAAGATGCGATATCCCTACAGTGCTGCTACTACTGAACTGTTGATAAGAGACTGTTTTCACTTTCAACAGCTCCACCTCTCACAGGCTGTTTTAAAACCCAGTAATTACAAAATATACAAATTCTGGGTTAAGGATAGATGGGATCTGGTAAAAAGTGTTCCTACTTAATATTAGCATCATCAGCTTACCTTCCCTGACACTAACTCGTCTCAAACAAATTGCAAAACGACGAACATATCCATCAACAGTCCTGCTGAAGCTAACATGGTCATTACACTTCCAAATGAACAAATCATTTCTTTCCTAATCAACTCCACATCTAAGCCATACTGGAAGACTTGATCCTTACCAAATTGCAAACGCAACTGAGTTAGAGCAGGTATTCGACTCCAATCAAGCGGAACAGAAGCTTCAACTCACGTGAATAGAACTCATCGGACCATTCAAGGCCAATGGTGCGGTCTCTCTCACTCCATTGGTAGTTAGTGGTGCCTAAAGTTTAACTTGGCCCATATCTCAATGCAGATTTCGTTACAAACCAACAGCAATAAAAAGATGAACTAAAAACTAGGTAGAACTATTATCATAAGAAGATATTGCACATTACGTTGACAACCATAAATTACAAATACCACCTATTCTTATAACTTATCAAGAGTAAAAGACACTAGCAGTGAAACACAAAGTTCTACAAAGCAATATAATGATTCTTTAACCAACGTCGGTTCATTACAAAAGCCTACATTACAATTAATCGGAATCTTCACAAATCCATAGTCTAAATATAAATTCCCATCTTGTAAATGGGTATTCGATTTAATTCCCCAAGCTCTAATAAGAAGTCGTGACCAATAGAGTCTACTGTATTCGGATAAAATGGCTTCCCATTGATGACACTACTTTCAGCTAGTGCTATATTACGAATTGGCAAAAGTTACAAATTCATGGGTCGACAGTCTCATATTTCAACCTAAAGGTTCTGGTTTCAATCGCTGGCACGGTTGTGGGTGTGTACAACTGAGGAGTCGTTAAAATAAGACGAAATGACTGTTGAGTGCTCCCTAGTTTTCAATGATCTCTGCAACTGATATTCGTTGGTGACGAAATCTAAATATTTTACCATAGCTATTCTAAACCTGAGTGCTTCATTACAAAAGAAAACTAATCAAATGACGAAGTGAAGATAACATATTTCACATCAGGTGTCTTAACAGTATTTGTGTGTCATGCTGTGTCATTACTGCATCCTCAATTAGGCCGAATAGAGTTTTGCATATGCCAAGCTTTAAGATACAAGTGTTATATGACTGCTGACGCTAGTATCCAGTTAGTCAAGCTGGCGTAGATGGAGTCAGATTCCAGTGCAACATTATTGTTATCTTGTAGTGAGAGCTGTCTGCGGACAAGCCGAAATTGTAGACAACAATTTACGTCATTGTTCACGTCCCGAATCAGGGTCATGAGAAAAACAGTAACAAAGCTTAACCTTGGGGAATTCAACAACCAATCACAGAAGACTCAACGTGTGCAAATACGATTCGCAAATATATGGCTTAACTTCCTAAGAAACGGCCACAAGCAGTACAGAATAACCTTAGGAAAGAAAATAACCAATCAGAAGGCGTTGCTTCTCTGCTAACAATAACGCTAATAATAATGTACATAAAAATCTATAAACATCTCTTGATTTTCTCAATAAATGGTCTGTTGCCTGGCCGTTGTTTTCTGTCGTTACAATTTTATTTCTTTGAGTCCTGAGTGAAATATAGGGCTTCACACTTGGGCTTTGAAGTTTCTGTAGTGGTGTTTTTATTTTTACGGGGTGAGGTTTCTAGACTCACTCCCAACCTTCCCTATTTTATCCAGCTCACTACCGATTAAGCGTCTGCCAGGAGTCGAACCCCGAACTAAGTGTATGGCTTCTCGGTTATCTGAGCTAAAATAATGTGTATGTAGTCCAAGATAAATTTGGCCTCAAGTCGACTCAAGTAAACCAATAAGCCACAACTCCATCATAACCACACATTCAATTCAGAAGAAATACTGGGGTGAAAGTATAAGACAGATATTCTAGTTTGCACAATATATACATACTAACAAATCTCACAGAATATTACTCTAAATGACTCTAATTTCACCATGAAATGTAAGGAAACTTAGTGACTGTGATGGACTAGGCCTAGAATTATTTGTACTCAAAAGGACCGAACTGACTACGCTGACTAGTAGCAAAAGACAGGGGGAGAACAAATCGCAAATCATCCGGCCACTGTATTCCGGTCTCAGAAGATGAATGGTCAATAGTTTGATCCCATAACCTGAGTTAAATCCCTTGCGGCTGGGTGGTGGGCACTCAATTCCAAAGTCTCAAAGTAGTATGAAACGAGTGTCAAGTACTCCATGCACGGCGGACTTGAAATCCATCAAATCCCTGCAAACCAACAATTTCCAATTGATAGAAATATTTTAAAAATTACGAATAAGAAACAATAGCTTACAGCAATATCTCGTCTAACCTCGCATAACTTTGTATTCACTGGTTTCATAACTGTAGAGTAGAATATACTGATAGAAACGAAAGGATCACAACAGTAGATCCAAGCAGATCTGCTTATCGAGTTCAATAACCACTTTTTGTAGATTATAATCTAGCTGACGTGAATTTGGTCGCGGGAAAAAATTTGTTTTTAAATTCAACGGATATCTGAAAATTAAAGATGAAAAATACGGGTGAAACAAAATGCACTACCGATTAATTTCAAGAATTTAAAACAAAAACAAACATCTTAAAAACCAAACAGTGAAACAATATTATTTACCGGATAACATTTGAAACACAATTTACCATGATACTTGATATGATTACGAACAATAATAGATTGTGTTCGAAATATTTTCATCCAGTGAATAATAATGCTGTTTCACTGTGTATATGATATATTATCCAAGAAGCGAAAATAATATCGGATTATATACTACCGGTGTTCGAGTTTCGTACACAACCAACTTTTTAAAAAAGTTACTGATAAAATCGATATTTTCAACAGTTAGTTTGTAGGGATTTGGTTAGTTTCAATTCTCAATAGTTGGTTTTTAAGGATTAAATTTGTTTTTACGAGTTTGATCACGCACGGATTGATATCAGATAGAGAACCATTAATCTCAATCTGTAGTCAAACTTGTAAAAACAAATCTAATCCTTACAAATCAACTACTGAAAATCAATCTGATGCTCGCTATTGTCTTGCTACACGATATAGTTCCCTGGAGTTCTAGTAAGAAGTCGTGATCAGTGAAGTGCATCCAGTCAAGTGTGAGGATGGATTTCCCACCGATGACTTTGGTTGGTGGTTGCGCCAAAAATCACGAATTGGTAGAAGTTAGAATTCATGGGCTGGTCACTGAATCGGGTTCCAGTGGATGGATGGTATTCGAGCTTGCCTTGTAACTGGAAGGTCGTGGGTTCGAATCCCACTCTGTGTGTGCGTACTGCCGATGTTTCAATGGTGATCAAAGAACTAATGTCGGTTGAAGAACCACTGAAAACTGGGCATTAATGGACAGCTGTTCCATTCTAGTTCGGGACTCTACAAAGGTAGGCACCCGTCGAAGTTCAAACCCAATACTCTCCGGTTACAAGGTGTACTCGTAAACCAACCCACCCATCTTGACCTGGCTCAGTCGCTCGTGAGTCCTAACTTCTGTCACTTCACAATATATATGTATATATATAGCGCAACCGCAAGCCAATGTTGTCGGTGAGTATTTGCCCTCACACCCAACCTGGTAAAAGTTGAAACTCATGGACCATTGAATTGAGTTCCCGTGGTTAAATGATCTACAAGATCTCTTTGTTACCGAAAACTCCTCTTACGAACTCCAATGGGTATGTACTGTTGGACAGTCCCAAGCTACAACGAAACAGCTGCTCAGTACCCCTTGGTCATCAACAGTTCTCGAACTAATATCAAATTATGGTTAAACTTGAAAAATACAATTGTGACAATATTTCAGTTTTATGCATAACTTGATTACTGAAAGTGTACATAACCGAGGAATTAAATATTTTCCCAATTTCAATAAAATCTCATCTTAATAGAAATGAAAGAAACATAATGACCACCCTAATGAATGAGGATTACTGTCAAAGCTGTTAACTTTAAACACTGAAGGATAATCAAAATTTGTTGTTTAGCCCTATAACTCATAACTTAAAGAAATCTTTATTTAGTGTTAATATGGTACATTCCTTCTTACGATTAATTTCAGTGGACTTATGATATTGGAAAACATGATGTTTAACGTCCACAAAATCTGTTTCAAAGCACATTATAGATAACTAGCCAACTATCTATGCAACTCTATGATTTATCCTGAATGTTCAACGTATTTAACACTTTCAATAGTTCATTTGTAAGGATTACGTTTGTTTATCAAGTTTGACCGCTGATTGATATCAGTTAGAGAACCACTGAGATCCAGGGAGTACTGGACAACTATCTCATTCTAGTTTAGGAATCATAGGCAGTACGCACTCACTCGGGTTCGAACCCACGACCTTCCAGTTACAAAGCAACCTCGTATACTATTCAGCCACTGAGACCCGTTTCAGTGGTCAGCCCATGAATTCTAACTTCTACCAATTCGTGATTTAGAACGACCACTAACCAATGTCACTGGTGGGAAATCTATAGTCACACTTGACTGGATGCACCTCACTAGTCACAAATTCTCACTATAACTCTAGGAAACCCCATCGTGTAGCAAGTCACTAGTGAGCATCACATTGATTTTCAAGATTTGATTATATAACATTTCAAAAAAAGTGCAGCAGTTCAAGTTGCCACATTTCATATGGCACTCAAAAGGAAATCTAGTGAAAAAGTTACAGGAAAAAACTATAATAAACATAAATGTGAGGAAAAATACATAAAGATTCAGTGAACCTTAAACGCCACATGGAGTGAATGCAATTGCGCAGCTAAAAACGATTTCGAGTCATGTGACTAGAAGTCTCTAATCATTGATTCTTACCCGCTCTCTTTTCCGGATTTACTATTGGCTAGTAAATTGTGTGTGGTTTGGGAGTTCATTGGCCAGGAATCAAACCCAGACCACGTGCGTGGCTGACCAGTATTCTACCGTTGGACAACCGATATACAATCATTTATATATATATATATATATATATATGAATTATCAATAGCAGCTACTACAGTTTACAACAGGATATGAATCAATCTAAAAACATCACAACTACTTTTTTCCCCACTGCTAATGCTATGAAATATTCTCTCAAGCATTCGTTATAGTGATTCACAACGGAAAACTCAGCGAAGCCTTTGAGATGAAGACAGGAGTAAGACAAGGCTGTTTACCATCACCCACGATGATACGACTAATTATGGTAGACTAGATTATCCGTCAGACTTTGGGGATAGAGAAGACAGGAATACTCAGGACCTACAAGAAGACCCTAGACGATTTTGACTTCGCGGACGATTTATGTCTAATTTCACTCAAACTCGAAGAATTACAGGCGAAAACCAACAGAGTGGCAGAAGAAACAGAAAAGACAGGACAGACAAGTGAACATAGGTAAGATGAAATTGTTGGAAGTAAAAAAGCACAACAACAACAAGCACCATTCACCATCATCGGAATAAATTTGAAAGAGATCACTTTCTTCCCTTATCTGGGCAGCATCGTTTCAACTACAGGTAATCGGCAGAGATGAAGTTGTCAAAACCAGAACTGCAAAAGGCAAAGCAGACCATCATCACTCTGAAATCACTGTGGAAATCTGCTGCACTCAGCATAAAGAACAAAATTTGAATCTTCAAAACAAGTGTGGATCATAAACTTGTCCAGCGCGTCAAGGAAAAGCATTTCCAACAGGCTATTGCAGACTTTAATCAACAGCACTCTCACTTGTTCCATATTGAAGATCAGACGGTAGGCTTGTAAAGAATTAACAACAAGAAATAAACTCTGGGAATGAACTAATCAAGAACCTATTGCTCAATACATATACCGAAGGAAATAGAAATGAATCAGACACACACACGCATACACACACTTAGGAGACCGCTAAGCGAAATAACGCCTCACGCCCTAGAGTGAAGCCAGCTAGGGAGAAATTCAGAGGACAGGATGAAGTGAAGATGTGCTGTTGAAGCTGTATGTTCCACTCAGAACCCAATCAAATAATAATATAAAGTAATATAAATATGATATAAAGTAGTTAAAATGTAATACTAAAAGACAGGATTACAGGATTTCATCATGAGCTGACATTAGTTAGAGAACCATTGGAAAACCTGGGAGTACTGGACAGCTATTTCTTCCTAGTTGGGGGACTCTTCAGCAGTACTCATTCACCGGGATTCAAATCCCTTCATATCAAAACTTGAATATCAATGAGATACTCACTAGCGACTTGCCCTATTCAGGTAGGTAGTTACCTGGGGTTCTAGTGAGAAGTCATGACCAGTAGGGTGCAGCAGGTCGGGTGTGAGGACAAATACTCGCCGAAGAGATTGGCTAGTGGTCGCGCTATATCGTGAATTGGTAAAAGTTAGAATTCATGGGTCATTGAATCGGGTCCTAGTGGCTTCATGGTCAATGAACTCGCAAGTCTCGTAACCAGAAGGTCCTGGGTTCGAATCCCGGTGGGTGCATACTTCTGAAGAGTCACAAACTAGGACGAAATGGCTCTTCAGTACTCCGTGCAAATGTTCCAATGGTTCTCTAACTAATGTCAGCTATGATGAAATCCTGTAACCAATCAAATCCCTACAAACGAACACTTGAAAATACAGGATTATTCATCGCATTTTCAATACACTTGTCTATAAGGCGAAACCAGACGCAAATAATGATGAGTCATATAAATGGTGAATACATATACCTATTGAAAGCATTGAGAATCATTGAATAAAAGCAAATGAAAATATGAATGCAAACCAGTAAAGTGTTTATATGTCTTATTTATTTATTTGTTTCTTATTATTGTTATGTTCACCTTTTGTAAACAATGATGGAGATTCATCACATTCATACATATATAAACAAATACATCTATCCAATGACAGGTAATAAATAATGTTACCATTAAAATAAGAAAATAACAGTGACATCAATATACACACATAAACAATACAATTCTACTTATAACTGTGTGAATAAAATGATGATGATGACGGCTTGTCTCAGTGGACACAATTCATGTCAGAAAGAACAAATGCACAGTTGCTTATATAGCCGCCCATTTTTAACACTCCTGTTCTACTTTTTCTTCTGATAACATCTTAGTGTCTATTTTTTTTTCTTGAATTTATTGTCTTTGTTTAGCATTGTTCACTGCAATCTTTTCTCTACAAGTGATCACACACACACAGACAAATGAAGTAAGCGACTGTAAATGCATTTAGAAGTGCATTTTTAAACAATCCAAGTATAATTACGTCATAATCCATTCCCTAATTATTCTTTACAGGTCTGATGACGAGCTGGCAGCAGTTAGAGGACCAGAGGAAAACCAGGGAGTACTGGACAGTTGTTTCGTCCCAGTTTGGGACTCTTCATCAGTATGTGCCGATCGGGATTTAAACCCAGGGATATTCAGCCGCTGGGATCCAATCCAATGGTCCATAAATTCCAACTTCTGCCAATTCACGACATATATAGCGCAACCGCCAGCCGGTGTCATACGTGAGTTCTCTGACAAGATCAACCACCCTGGTTACGCCTTTCCAGTAGAACTGCAGGTAACTTTCTTTATACATCTAGTTGCTAGTATGCATCAGATTAATTATCAAGTGTTAGTTTGCAGGGATTTCATTGGCTATAGGTTTGATCAGTTTGAGAACCAGGTACAGAACCAACCAAATCCTCACACACTCCACGTAGCACACAAAGCAAGAGAAGAGAGTAAAGAGAGATTCAAAAAGAGATATGAGGCAAAAAGAATAGCAATACGGAAGAACCATATAGTTTTATTGGATATTATCAATCATAAAGAGTGAATGCATCTGTGCCAGCCATTGAGAACGATTTTGAGCCATATCACCAATTGTCTCCAGCCATTGGATTTTACCGTCTCGAGGATCCCAACCAGAAAGTCTACACCTCCCGATGTGGATAGCTCAAACTAAATGTTAAAAATTTCATGTACTGATGAAGCTATGTTTTGCTTTGACCACCACCACTAGCTCTTTTCCAACCTGATCCACCCAACTTATGTCACTCAGTCAACATTGCCCATCAAAGAAGAAGATGGCTAGGCATGCTCAGCAACACATGTCCTAAACATTCCAATCGATGTAACTTCACAGCCTTGTCTATTGATTTCCCCTCCTTACATAGCACTCGACGTCCAACCTCAATATTGCTCACCCTATTATACCACCTAACACGAAAGATAGAACGCAGAAAACTATGATTAAAAATAGCTAGCCTTTTCATGTCTTCCACTCTCAAAGGTCATGTCTCACAGCAATAAAGGAGGACGGCGCGGACTGCTGAGAAGTACACAGGCCCTTTATTCGACAGCCAGCTGGGTATTACGCCTACGCCAGAGATGGTGTAAGTTGGCGTATGCCAAACGAGCCTTCTGTATCCGTGCTGAGATTTAGTGATGTAGCCATCAACCCGCTGGCACTTGCTAGTGCAACTTCCCAAATAAGTGAAATGTTTGATGCGCTTCACCACTTCACTCCCTATCTTTAAGGTAGAAGTTAATATATTCCAGGTCGGTAGCATCATCTTACATTTGACGGGAGCAAACTGCATGCCAAAGATTAGAAGATTGCTCCTCGAAGTGTTCAGAAGACTCTACATTTTCTCAGCGTCTTCACGTAGAAGGACTACATCCTCCACACATTTTAAGTCAACGTTAGATGGCATTTTCAATGTTCTGCAACCACGCAAGTGGTCTGGATTCGATTCCTAGCCAATGAACTTTCAAACCTCGCCTAGT
This sequence comes from Trichobilharzia szidati, assembly GCA_944472155.2. Classification (NCBI taxonomy): domain Eukaryota; kingdom Metazoa; phylum Platyhelminthes; class Trematoda; order Strigeidida; family Schistosomatidae; genus Trichobilharzia; species Trichobilharzia szidati. The sequence goes on along the minus strand of OX235276.1, from coordinate 46,818,463 downwards.
TTACTAACCGACAATAAGTTCGGAAAAGAGGGATTGTCAGGTGTGGGGCTAGCAGCTGCAACCTGTAAAAATAATACCGCCGCTATTGAAACTTAAAAAGTTAAAGCTGGTGGCCTTACACTCCACTCGGAATGAAACTCAGTGTAAAAATTTTCACAAAAGTGCAGTATTTGCCACTACTTCACACAGTACACATAAAGGTAGACTAAGAAAATCTTCAAATGAGTTATGATGGCTACAAATAGACAGGAGAATTGACAGTATTAATGTGGAAAAACAAGAAGATTGAATGGATTTTTGAGACTACAAAAAGTGCATACATCTGCTCGACTAAGGACGGTTTTCAGCCGTATCACCAACGATTTCACCCCATTGGTTCCTAGCGTCTTGAGGACTCCAGTAAAGTAGTCTATACCTCCTTAATTGGCTGCTTCAAACCAACAGTTGAAAACTTCCAGAACTCATTCTAGTTTTTCGTTCGACTACCCCTAACTCTTTTCCAACTTAATCCAATATCAGGTAACATATTCCAACGAAGAAGGCAATGACTTGACATGTGTAGTACGTTCCTACTAACTCAGTCGATGTAACTTCACAACGACTCACCTATCCTTTTAACCTAATACTCTACTTCTAACCTCAATAATACCCATAGTAGGATAATACTTAACACGGGAGACAGAATGTTAATCTCTGTGGTCGAAGACAGTCAATAGATATGAAATCCATGATAATAGTATCTCGACAACTAATTTAAGCTTGCCTTGAAGAAATATACCCTGGTGAATGGTTAAATAGCTGGCACAGTTCAATTAGTATCGACTAATAAATACACTAGGTCTATATATAAATATATTAATTACTAATAATTACTCGCATAAAAGCTGATTCAGTCAAAACCCTTCCACTGTTCAGTCATGAGTAATATAATATAAAAACATCAACATAAATATATCAATTTATGTGACCTCTGTCATAAATTCTGTTACAATGAATGATTGAACCTTTGAATAATTAATTAGTTAACTAATTAATTTGTCTGGTTTATTTAAATACTTCAAATTGTTTCATTTCACTTGCTTATTCATAAATTCTATTCAATGTATCTCGTTTTTCTGTGTGTGTGCCAAAACAGACTGAATAAATTGTTTAACCATACTGCTACAACATTTATTTGTTATATTCGACAGTAGAATTGAAAAACAAAATGTTTATCAAGTTGTTAAATTTTGTGGGAAGTTGAGGTGGAATTCGATCAGTTTCCTCAGAAAACCCGATAACAGTTTTAATGTGATGACGAATTGTTGCTTTGAAGGCATAAAGGTGGCTTAAACTTTCTAATTGCTAGGGCTTCCACAAACTTTAGGATAAGCCCCAAACACGTTTTTTAGATAGGTTTAAAAGATCTGTTAACGTCAATTTTATGTCCTGTCTCTATAATATGTTTCGCAATAGAAAAGCTAGGTCTCCTGTTCTCACCGTTAATAGGTTCTGAAGATTCCATTTGTTTCTGGAGCCATTTAGGAATATGCTCTGAAGCCCTTACTTGCAGAGATCGATGAGTCCTCCCTATGTATGTGTGTCCACACGTACATTCAAATTTGTAAATACAGTGGGATGTGACGTCATTTTCCGCATGTTCGAAGGGCTTAGATAGATATATTGGCTTTACATTCTCAATTATTATAATATTAGCTGCATAAAAAGTCTTTTTGACAGCAGCGTTCAGTCCTTGTCTAGTTATCAAGCTGCTCTGATGCCCCATATAGGGTAGCTTGATGTACACGTCTTTCTTAGGGGCGAGCTGGAGAGTGGGTCTTGGTGTTCTGACTACTTTATATCTCCTGATGAACTTGTCTGAATAATTGTTATCAACCAGAGTTTGTGTCAACTTTCTTTCTTCCGCATCAAGTGTGTTAGGAGATATAAAGTAGTCAGAACACCAAGACCCACTCTCCAGCTCGCCCCTAAGAAAGACGTGTACATCAAGCTACCCTATATGGGGCATCAGAGCAGCTTGATAACTAGACAAGGACTGAACGCTGCTGTCAAAAAGACTTTTTATGCAGCTAATATTATAATAATTGAGAATGTAAAGCCAATATATCTGTCTAAGCCCTTCGAACATGCGGAAAATGACGTCACATCCCACTGTATTTACAAATTTGAATGTACGTGTGGACACACATACATAGGGAGGACTCATCGATCTCTGCAAGTAAGGGCTTCAGAGCATATTCCTAAATGGCTCCAGAAACAAATGGAATCTTCAGAACCTATTAACGGTGAGAACAGGAGACCTAGCTTTTCTATTGCGAAACATATTATAGAGACAGGACATAAAATTGACGTTAACAGATCTTTTAAACCTATCTAAAAAACGTGTTTGGGGCTTATCCTAAAGTTTGTGGAAGCCCTAGCAATTAGAAAGTTTAAGCCACCTTTATGCCTTCAAAGCAACAATTCGTCATCACATTAAACTTTCCTTGGTAAATTTTGTTTTGATACCATAGCAGATGTACTATTACCTCTGTTATTTGGTTTAGTGGTCTTCATTGTTTCTTTGACCTTGAATATGTCCTTTTTAACTTGACCTAAGTCTATTTTCTCACCTCTTACCTCTTTATAAATTTCATATGTATATATTCCTATGATAACAGTTTTGTAGGGAATTCAATTAATTCCATCATCACGAACCAGAATCAGTTGCAGGATCATCACTGAGAACCAGAAACCACTGGAAACCGCTGTTTCTTCCTAGTCAGGAACTCTTGAAAAGTGCTCCGCCAGGTACGTGTAGGTTATAAGACGAGCACGTTGGCCATTCACCCCCTTTTGAGTCAGAATTCAACCACCTGTGAGCTTTGTCACTTCACCAGACAATGCTATCGCCAACCAGTACCATAGATGAGCATCCACTTTATCCTGAAATTGATAGACCCAACCGTTCCCAATTTCTCATTATAACTTCAGCACTTCCATTCAGTAGCTAGATATTCAGGCTACCCGTTTTGTAGAGATTTGGGTTAATTTCAATGACTGAAAACCAAGAACCATTAAACAATGCTTTTGGCCTAGCTTGGGACTCATCAGTAGTGCGTACGAACCAATCCACGCATAACCAAACTCATAATCCTAGGACTTCTTCCAATGCAATTGACACTGGATCGTGACTAGATCAAGCCTTTATTTCAAAAGTTTAGAAAGTATTGATAAGTGATCACAATGACTAATCGATCAAATAAACACGCACAATAATTTTGTCACAATAACACCTGACGACTATCACCTCTGTATCATTAAGTAATAACATATGTCTAATTATTGGTGACTCATAAACCCCGAGAAAAATGATATTCAGTGCTACCAAAAGAAATTTTCAATTTCTTAGAACTCCGTTTACAATATACTAAATGACACAATTCGGAAACATTCCATGAAAAGTTGTTTAAATTCACTGTAACTCAGTATTTTAATTAGAGAAAGATAAGTATTTTGTCTGAGTCGGTGGACCACTAGTGGAATGCTCCCCAACCACACCTTATGTGATCCAGAGTTCGATCCCCAGCCAACAGATATACTTTTAAGTCTCACTAATACGTTTGTAAGCCCATTAAAGAGGGAAGGTTGGGTGTTGTGAGGCTGGCAACTTCACCCCATAAGAAACGACAACAAAAATAACAACGCTATTGAAATATTAAAGCTTGACGCGTTGTATTACACGTAGGACGTAAAGGAATAAATAAATCAATAAGGATACTTTGTTTACTCTGCTAACAATTTTAACGCTTCACATTCATCATATCAATCTCTCTACCGTCTCACACCACAGCAAATATTGTAAAGTTACACCGGTCAAACAACAATGTTATTGAAGTAAACTTGTCACACAAAAAAATAAACAAAAAACAAAATCCAAATGGGGATTTATGATGCAAAAGCGATTAGAGGAGGGAATCTCTTCCTACTTAAAAGCTTAAAACCAGTGGATTATACGGATGAGGATAATTGCAACGACGATGATGATGATGATGTTGATTAAAGATGCAGCTGTAAACATTGGAGCAAAAGAAAAAAACAACCCCTGAAATAATATTCATTTCATAATAAGTGTGTAAAAGAATGGAGGAACATAAAATCTCTGCAGTCCAGAACAAAAACTATTCATATATATATATATAATGTTATATATTAGCTTATATTAACCTAACGAAGCTGCTAAAACTCGAAAAGATGTAAGTCAGACATTTTTAGCTAGAAATATTCACCAACAAGTATGGAAGATTTGTAGTCACAAATGTAAAACAAATCACAGTAAGAAAAAAGCCATTCCACTTTCAGCTTGATTATAAAGGTGAAAACATTGCAGTGATGATCAACAGAAGGCTGAGTACATGACTAGCCATAGCCTATCCTGCAGCTAAGCTTGTTGCCGTCTATCAAACAACTTGCTCTTTGAAGCAATCAAATATCGATAGATATCTTTCTCATGTTAACTCCAGCTGTATATACAAATTTTCATGTATCTGCGGGAACAGTTACATTGGTAGGACAGAAAGAAGGGCATATCTACGATTTTCTGAGCATTTATCAAAAAGCTCACGTCTAAAGGAAAAAAATGCTTCGTTTGGTGAATATTGACCAGCAGTGGAATCCACGATGCCTATTTCGTCCTATTTGGGGTTCGTCAAACGGATTGAGAGATGGAGTTTCTAATGAGAGATGCAAGGGGAATGCAGGTACAAATAGGACAAAATGCTCACCCTGGACTCCACACCTAGTCATCACACACCAGATTACTTCAAGTTGAAATCCTCAGATATCATTGAAGCATCCGCACAAGGAGCCAACACATAAACATAGGCTAAACACTTCGATACAGTCAATAAACAGGGAAATTCAAATTGAATTTAAGAAATATACAGTGGTTGAAAGAAATCAACAGGAATCCTACGAATCATCAACAAGGCATATCTGAAACTTCTCCAGCGAGATCAATGAAATCTTCTCAAAGAATCGAACCTATACTACTCGGTACTGCCTGCAACGATTCAGCATCCACTCAAAGTGGATCGCAATGAAGGATCAAACAACAGGGCGCACTTAAGTGATCGAATTTACTAAGTATTAAGGATTAAACATTTAGTTACTTACTCCTGAGGGACTAATCAACGTTTATTTTAAAAGGTCAAAAACTGTTGGCGAAAGGGTTATCTACTTTGAATATTTAAATTATATACAACCTACTAATTGTAGTTCGTCAAGTGTAAGGTGGTAAATGACCGTAACCTTTTTTATCACTTCAAGTGTATGAATTAAAATTAATTTTATGAAGACTACTTCATTGTGCCTTCTTCTGAAAATGTACGCAATATATTCAATGAACAACATACAACTTTCTTTTCCGCAAAAGTGTATTCGTAGTGGAAGAACAGAATGCATACGTGAAAAGACTAAGATAAAATATTGTAAAACCTTATAAGTCTATGTATTTATATAACTGGGTCAGACAATGAAGGCCATGTACTCAGTGCTACTTATTATCAGATATAAGTAGTATATCAGTAAACGAATTCAGAAAAGTAACAATATGTTTTAGAGCACTGGAAAAAGCAATCGAAGACGAGAACTATGAGAAGAAGGTTACAAACATTGTGCAGAATCTAACGAGCTATCCAATCTGGTGATATTCGACCAATTTGCAAATGATGTGCAAATAAAGACTTAAAGATGAGGTCTGCCAAATCTATGTGCCTCCAATGCACTTATCCTAACAAACATTCCTTTCATCCTCATCGATCTTTTCTTCTTAACAGCCATACTTCCTAGATCTCAATGAGAACTGCTTAATTAACTGTTTTCATATCTAGACACTATTTGCAATACATTAATAACAGGTAACTAACTGTTATCTTTTATACATTTATCCCCCTAATGAATTTGAACAAAGCAAGAACTACAGTTTTAGCAGAATAATAAAGTGGTACCATCTTTTATTTCGTTGCCTTCTCGTCAGCTGCTTACAGGGCAAAGATATTATTAAATGTATCTACAAAAGCAATTTTAACATACTTGCACATACTTACATATATATATATATATTTATATGTAATAAACACTATTCGGAACAATAATAATCATACACAATGGAAACTTTTCAGCATTTCGCATTCAGATCAAAGAGAGATGAAAAATATCCAGTTAACAAAGCAAAGAAAAACTGATAACCGCTTCTTTCCGGGCGCATAAATCAGGTTTCAGGCGCTTTATGGATATGGCTTCATCAAACTTGAGGAGAATTGAGCTATTTTGCCTATTGATAATTTTGGACGATTTTTAGACGTCCACCTCATGACCAACCCGTGTCAAGGAGATTCCTGGCAATGGCACCGTTTAAAGCATTTGTTCCCTTTAGACTTAAGCCTTTTGGTACATGTTCAGAAAATCGTAGATATGCCCTTCTTTCTGTCCTTCCAATGTAACTGCTCCCACAGATACATGTAAATTTGCATATACAGTTGGAGTTAAGATGAGAAGGATATCTATCGATTTTTGATTGCACCAAAGAGGAAGTTATCTTTTATGTGCTTCGAAGTTTCGGTAATAGCAGAGTTGATTTTCCGGGGCTTAGGACTAAACTGGGCAATTTCAACACCAATGTCAGAAAATTGAAATCTTGTCCGTCAAAAGCATTTCCAACTGGCTTTAGACGTTTTTCAACAGCTGCGTTTGATGGCTCTATACTGAAGATCAAATGAACGGTCAGGAAGGATTAGCAACAAGCAACTCTGATAGGCAACGAATCATCCGAGTACCTACTGACCAACAAATATGCTGAAGGAAATGAAGATAGATTGGATCCATGCTGAGAAGACTGTTGAGTGAAATCACATGCAAGGCAGGCCCTCGAGTGGATGTTGAATGCGAAATCACGAGTTACACGTGGCTCGAGGGTGACATGGAGTAGATGGTGTGAGAGGGAGATGACAGTCTATAGGTAGTCCTCTAGCCAGGTAAAGGGGACCGCAGACAACAAACCCGAATGGAGATGTCCACTCGGAACTCATGGAAATAATAACATGATATTGCCACTAGTTGAATTTAATAAAAATTCATCAGTTAGGTGAGATTTTTTGAATATTCACCAAATAAAACTGAAATAATATTGAAAATACTTTTTAGTTACAGACAAGAACTCATCAAAAGGTGACATCACCATAAGTATTCAGGATAAACTTTCAAAGCTTCCTGAACACATTATTGGGTAAAGTAAAACAAATCAAATTAATAACCACTTCTCCGTCGCGATGGGAGATTTTTATTTTTATTTTATTAAAAGCTTGACTTCACACAGTACTTTTGATACAAATATGGAATTTTCAGCATGTGATATCGGTAGCCCAAGTTTAGCAGGCCAACCATTGATATCAGGTGTGCCTCGGGCAGGGATCTAACTCCGGAACATATGCATGGTCGGCAAGCGTACTAACCACTGTTCCACAGATACACTGGGCCATTAGGTCGGGTCTCAGTGGCTGAATGCCCTACGAGCTCGCCTTGTAACCAAAAGGTCATGGGTTCTAACCCCAGTGGATGCATACCGCTGGAGACTCCCGAACTAGAAGGAAAAGGCTATCTGGCATTTCCTCGTTTCTCAGTGATTCTCTAACTGATGTCAGCCTGTAACCAGACCTGTAGCTAATCAAATCCCTGTAAACGAACACTTGACATTTCTATATAATAAAATTTTGCTATAGACACATTTCTTTTACAAATAACAAGACAACATCACTGGAACTCTTATAGTTTAACATAATTTAGTGCGTAGATTACACTAATCTTATAAGCTTAGAACAATGTGACATCATAATTTTTTTAAACACAATCTTATAGGAGAATTTGTATTAGTTTTAGGATGATTTTTGTACTGAAGTAACCCTGACAACAAATGCGAGAAGACGAGCTGGGCATAGATTCTATGGTGACAAAGGAAAGATCGCTTGAAGAAGAGATGAGAGGCTATAGATAATCGTGGTTCCACCTAACAAGGACTGCATAGTACACGACAAAGTGGCGGTGTGCTGTTCAAGCTCTATGCTCCACTAAGAACCCAAGGGAATAATATAATGACTATTATACTATTATATATTACACCATACATATTTGGCGTCGGTGGCGCAGCGGTAGAATGCTCACCAACCACGCCACATGTGGTCCAAGGTTCGATCGCCCGCCGAGGCACTCGTTTACCTCGCTAAGCCAGTAATAAGACTGGTAGGGAGGGAAGGTTGGGCATGAGGCTAGCAACCCCATTCCGTTAAAATAAACACAACTGCTACCGAAACTTCGAAGCTCTAGCTTGAAGCCGTATGTTCCATTGGGAACGTAAAGGAATAAATAAATAGTTTTATATATTTAGATTTGTATTTCCCATTGACTGATTATATTAGACCGACATGTACCTGCAATCCCAGTAAGTGATGATGCTCGCTTGAGGTTGCAAATACACCTATCTAACCAGTCCCAAACAGGGTGGAATGCACATCCTGGATTACACTGCTGGATACTGTCCATTAAATAACAATCTAAGGAATTTATTCTGCCTTAGAATTTAAATTTATAAAGTTTTGTTAAAATAACATATGTAAGCCAACAATCAGAACTCATTACACTTTAAGATATATATATATATATACATTGCACATATAAGTTGTGTAATTAGTTATGTAATGCTAATAATAATTCTATTAATAACAATGATGGAAAAGTGAAGCGATTTTTGATAACAGAGATGATGAAAAGCAGCATGAGTCTACCAACAAATGTTCAGACAGACATAGTAGATAAAGGCTAGGAGAAATAAGTAACCAGGTTAAGTAATGACTGACTGACTGGCTGACTGGTTTCAACGTAGACCTTTGCACTGATGTTTAGCAACTCGAGTCGCCACACTTGACTTAAAACACAAAGCAAGAGAAGAAAGTAAAAAGAAATGCAAAATAGAGACAGTAAACAGAGATATGAGGCAAAAAGAATAGCAATAGGGAAGAACCATATAGTTTTATTGGATATTATAAGTCACAAGAAGTGAATGCATCTGCACCAGCCATTGAGAACGATTTTGAGCTATATTACAAATTGTCTCCAGGCATCAGTGTTTACCGTCCCGAGGACCCCAACCAGGAAGTCTACACCTCCCTGCATGCCTGGCTGACTTAAATTAACTGTTGTGGATTTCATTGACTGATGAAGCCATGTTTTGGCTTGACTACCACCACCACTAGCTTTTTTCCAACCTGATCCACCCACCCTATGTCACTGAGTCAACGTAGCCTGTCGAGGAAGGCGATGGCTAGGCATGCGCAACAACACATGTCCTAAGCATCTCAATCGATGTAACTTCACAACCTCGTCTGTTGATTTCCCCTCCTTACATAGCACTCGACGCCTAACCTCAATATTGCTCACCCTATTATACCACTTCACATGAGAGGCAGAACGCAGGCACCTATCATCAGAAACAAGTAGCCAGACTTTTCACGTCTTCCAATTTCAATAGCGATGTCTCACAGCCATAAAGGTTAAGTAATACGACGCTGCAGTATACTGGAAGCAAATAAACCATCTTTCAACGAAGATGCAATAAAACTAAGGAATAGTTTAGGTAGTACTGAGTTTTTGATGACACAGACAACTCCAATCTGTATTGTCCAACTCTAGAAATATAAGCAATTTCTGAATATTTATTAGTGTAAAAGGAAAATCAAAAATATTACAGAGGTTAATTTTTCTTAAATATTTCAGGATAATGCTTCAATTCAGTCAACTGTGTAAAAATATCAAACATTTTGGTAGAATGATTTAACAACTGCTGGATTGTAAAACTCATTTTCAAAATTGGCATCCTTGATACTTCGAATTTTACAACAACAAAAAAAACATTAGCTTAACCAAGTTTTTTTTTCCAACCAACTTTAAACGTCATGCATACATGAATAACTTTGATGATTCATGAAGATTCATGAAGTAGAATTTTAAGAACTCAAGAGAATGAAGATTAGTATAAGCAGCACTTGAATTCACTAGAAACTAGCCATTCTTATGTGAAAGGAAACGCTTAACCAACTAGATTTCAATGATAAATCAAGGAAAATGAATTTACGATTGGTAAAGAGAAAAGGATTTATCCTTATTAATCCCTAGTGTGCGTCTGTGGTTCATTGGTAGAACACTCCCCAGCCAGGCAGTTGGTCAGCGTTTTGACTCTCGGTCCACGAACCCCTAAACCTCACTTAGCCGCTAGTAAACTCCGTAAAGAGGAAAGGTTGGACATTGGATTAGCAACTACACCCTGTAGAAAATAAACACCACTGCTACTGAAACTTAAAAGTTCACGCCTGAAGCCCTATGTTCCACTGGGAATGCATAGGAATAAAATAAAATTCTTAAGTGAGATTGTGTTCGGCTTCTATGCACTTGACCACAAGTTTGAATCTTTCTATAAATCCCAAGATGTAGATCCCTGGATAAAGTTGCCTCCTCTTCTTGCCTAAGATGTCTATACAGGTTACTTCACATAATACTATATGGCCCATTACGAAAAGCATTTCCAACAGCCTGCTGGTTACTTTCATCAATAGTTGATACCTTCAATCGACACTGAGAATAGGATGACCAGCCAGAAAGTATGGTCAACAAGGAACTCTGACAGACAACGGACCAACCAAAGACTCATTACCAAACAAATTTGAAGTATGCCCTGAAGATGTTGCCCAGTAGGACAATGAAAGCTTCACAAATTAAATATCTAGCTCAGAGAACACAACCACATCGAAATGAAGAGGGATTGGACATGCTCAGAGGATACGACTGAGTGACATCCTATGACATGGATGGGGAGGAATAGGCTAAACATGGGTTCAAGACTGACGTCAAGAAGATCATGTAAAAAAGAAATAAAGGCTTGTAGTCAGTCATAGACTCAGCAGAAGGCAATAGCAGAAAATCAAGTGCAATGGAGATGTGCTACCAAAGCCCTATGTTCCATTTGGAACCCATAGGACGAACGTATTCCCAAACCTAAATACAACAGCAGTTTACTGGGTGTTAACAACTGAAGAGACCTTAAATATGGTGAAACAGTCGAATTTTGGTGATTTTCAAAGTGACATTACACCGCAACGAAATTTACTCTGAAAAACACCTGATACTAGGGCTTCCTCATCTAAATTTTTCATTCTGTTAAGTTTCAAAGTATTTTACTTTAGTTTACACCAACAGTCAGACAACTAACACCGCTTCAACTACTTATTCACCCATCAGATTACATATATATATATATATATATATATAAACACCAAATCAATGACAACTGTCATGTTTTAAATAGTCTGAAGCGGCTTTATTATTTAATAAACATATTTTAAAACAAAGTGTGAATATAATGAATAAACACTTGTCTTTTTTTCAATCACATTTGCATATAACTTCAAGAATAAACTTACAAAACGCTGTATATTTTGAAAAACAAAATTATACATAATCAAACAAATTATGCATTAATACATTAATGCATTAATGTGTGCTAGTGCTGTCCACACACACACACACACATACCACACGCGTAGTCAGTCCAGGATTCGATACGCAACCGATACAGATGTGAACCTCGACTAGTTTACTATCTGGTAAGAAGTCTAAAAGGAAAGAGGGTTGTGCTTGAGGCTACTGCTACTGAAACTTCAAAGGTTTAAGCTTGAAGCCTTATATTCCCTTTGGAAAGCATGAACTAGTGAAATAACTAAAATACAACATATGCACATGCAACTCTACGCATCATCATCGAACAAAACATGGAACGGCAATCAAACCTCTACCTCAACTTTATAGACTTTGAGAAGGCCTGTGACAGCGTTGACCGTGAAGTAATTTGGAAACTACTCAAGTACTACGGCGTACGTACCCCAAATATTCATCAACCTTATTCAACAGCTGTACGACAACGGCACATGTCAAGTGATCCACAACGGAAAACTCAGAGAGGCGTTTAGAGTAAACACAGGAGTCAGACAAGGGTGCTTATTATCACCAATGATATTCCTAATAGTGGTAGACTGGATTGTGCGTCAGACAGTGGGAAACGAGAAGACAGGGATATCCTGGACCGACGTGAAGAACCTAGAAGACCTGGATTTCGCGGATGTTTCATGCCACAAATAATCGAAGACTTACAAGCGAAAACCGACAAACTGGTCGAAGAAGCAGCAAAGACAGGACTGCAGGTGAACATAGACAAGACTGAGGTTATGAAAATAACCAACCAACAACAACAGCGACAGTAACATCCAGCGCCTATCACCATCAACAGGAGGGATTTGAAAGAGGTTACTTCATTCACTTATCTAGGGAGCATTGTCTCTACTACAGGAGGAACGGACAAGGATGTCAAATCGAGAATCGGGAAGGCGAGAAACACATTCACCAACCTGAAACAAATCTGGAAATCTTCGTCACTCAGCCTGCATCAACAACAAAATTCGAATTTTCAATACAAACGTCAAATCAGTCAGTTCTTCTATACGGATCAGAAACTTAGCGGGTCACAAAGAATATTTCCAACAGCCTGTTGCAGACCTTTATCAACATCTATAATGATACACTTTTATCATGTAAATCTCCAATCAGTATGTGGAAACTTTTCAATGAAATTACTGGCAATAGTTAGCGTTGTAATGCTTTTCCCTCTTATGATGTTAATGCTCTTAATCAGTCTTTTATACGCTGTCCTTCTACTTTAATTACTTCTAATGTTACCTATCATGTAGCTGAAAACTTTCATGACTTTAATACTCTCGATGTTCTAAAATGTCTTAAAACGCTCAAGCCCTCACGTAGCCTTGGTCCTGATGGTATACCTGCCTATGTTCTAAAACAATGTGCAGATGTGTTGTGTTCTCCACTAACCAACATCCTAAATGCCTCTTTCTCCAAAAATATCGTACCTGATGCATGGAAAGACATTAAAATTGTCCCTGTCCCCAAACCTGGAAACGGCAAGAACGTAAAGTTCAGACCCATTGCCATCACTTCCCCGTTTCTAAAGCTTATGGAAAAACTAATACTTCTTAAACTCGAACCCTCCCTTAAAAACTTCGAAGACCCCAAACAATTTGCCTATAGACAGGGTAGGAGCACTTTAGACGCTGCAGCCGTCTTACACAACAACATCGTCTCATCATTAGATAAAGGTGCCAAGTACGTCCGCTGCACGTTTCTTGACTTCACTTCTGCTTTCGACTCTGTTCCTAGATGTCTCCTGCTAAATAAGCTCTCTTTGACAAAAACTGAGTCCTGGGTCACTAACTGGCTGCATTCCTACTTCTCTAACAAAATGCAGTACACTGCATACAAAGGTAAATCATCCTCTGCTGTACTCACTGAAGCCGGACTCCCCCAAGGCGCTGTACTCTCCCCACTTCTCTTTCCTTTCTTTCTACATGACTTACCATCTTCAAATGACACTAATTTTGTCAAATATGCTGACGATCCGTCTGTATCTTTGCCTATCAAATGTCAAAGCGACTGCTCTAAACTTAATGGCTTTCTGTCAGAAATCAGCCAGTGGTCCAAGGAAAATGGTCTTATCCTAAACCCCTCCAAATGCCAAACGGTCAATTTCACCTCTAGGCATAAATCCGACCTAAACAAACTGTTTGGCTCCTACGAGGTATGCAACATAGACGGCACTGAAATAGAAACTAAATCGAAAATTAAATACCTAGGTGTCATTCTATCTGCTGATCTCTCCTGGTCGTCTCATATCTTAGCAATTTCTAAGAAAATATTCCGTCTTACCTTCTACATTAAGAAGTTAAAACATTCTGGTATAACCCAACCCTTACTCCTACAATTTGTTAATTCTCGCATCCTGCCTCTTATTCTCTATTGTTCCCCCTTAGTTTTTCCCGGGCTACTGAAGAAAGACTATAACATATTACGCAGGATGTTAAATGTTGTCAGCAGAGTAAGCAACGTACCACTTAACCAGCTTGTTAATATTCTGGTTGACAGGCACATGGACTCATGTGAAAAATGGGCCAAATCCATTTTATCTAACTCACACCACCCTCTTCACTCACAACTCTCCCCTTGCATCTCATCAGGTAAAACAACAAGTCAATATAGAAAACTATATGCTCGCACCAGCAAGTACAAAAACTCAACCATACCCTACTTAGCTCGTGTTCTGTGTGATAAAGAAAGCATTAGGCGTGACACCTATAATTCATTAAATAGTCAGTAGTACAACTGGATCTCGTCTTTCCAACTCATATCATCAATAGGTACAACATTTTCTTTCTTTCTTTTCCTTTTCTCTCTCTTCTTTTTCCGTTATGTGCTGCTTTGTTTCTTTCTCTCGCTTACGCCAGTTAATAAAACAGCTCCCACTTTCCTAACACCTCCAAACACTATTTCAGCTTTACCTTTGCTACTGACATGCCAATGTATTGTTGTAATAATGAACTGTTGGTTTCCTCAATCTATGTAGAATTCTATTTATTGATAATGTACTAACTGGATGCAATACTGTAGTAAAAATGCTGAGAATTCCATTCTGTATCACAAGTACTGTTTTGGAATAAAGCAAATTATTATTATTATTAACTGTCTTCGCTCTATACTGAAGATCAGATGGCCGGAAAGAACAAGAACCAACAAGAAACTATGGGAATAAACAAAACAAGAACCAATAGCCCAACAGAAATGCAGAAGAAAGTGGAGATGGATTGGACACTCGCTGAGGAGGCCGTTGGGTGACATCGCGCGTCAGGCCAGTGCTCGAGTGGAACCCGAAAGGGAAGTGGCGAGTGGGACGTCCAAGGGTGACATGGAGGAGATTGTGTGAAGAGGAGCTGAAACAGTATGGACTAACATGGACGCAAGTGAAAAGTACAGCAGAAGACAGAAGCAAGTGGAGACGCGCAGTTGAAGCCGTATGTTCCACTAGGAACCCAAGGGAACAATAATAATAATAATATGCACATAAAAAGTTGGATTATTGGAGACGATTGGCAGAAATTCTTGTATCTGGAGTATATTGACAGTTGCATCCAACCATCAAATACTGATTGAAAGTACACCACAATAGCAAGTCACTAAGCTTTGTGAATGAATTCTGTTAGGACTAGGCTAGACAGATGATGCTGATTAGGTCCTATTGAAAAATCAGTATATAGACATCAGATAGCGATAAACAAAAATAATTAGAGAGGTTAAATAAAAATACAAAATTAAAAAAAGAGATGCGGAAGTTGAGAGGGGAAGAAAAGCACAGTAGTGTATACTTCTGACTGATCGATATAAATGAGTAGTTGGATAATATTCACGCACCAACCAGCAGTAGTACTTTCTGGCTAGATCGAGGTGACCCAAACACCGAACGGCTATTTCTCTGGTTTGGAGCCGAACTCATCAGCGGTCTACTCGGTTTGACTTATCTCAGAGAGCGGAAACAGTTCAAACCACCAGAATTCTGGCTAGCTATTTGGGCGAACTGGTAATTATATTGCGTCCAATTCACAATCATTCGTATATAGCATCATGCATATATGCTTGTTTTCTTGACTGCCATGTATGTTATCAAACAAAATTGCACTTTATCATCTGAATAATTTCCGTTTCCAAAGAGTACTGTGGTGAAATATCACCCCGAACTGTGTAAATTCGCGAAATTCGAAATCAATGTTCGCTCAAGTAGCTAGCCAGAATTCTGACTGTTCGACCTGATCAGACTCTCTGAGCCGAGTCAAAACCAGGTATGCCACTGTTGATTAGCTTGGCTCTAAACGCGCGAAACGACCGTTCGGTGTCTAGGTTACTTTGATTCGTCTGGCTAGCCAGAAATACTAGTTAGTGTAAGAGGGTCCCAACTACTCAAGTCAATTCATCAGTAGTATGTAAATCACATTTACTTTTAGATTAAACACGTAAATGTCTTCACATAGCACGAAATAAATGTGCCTCAGTATCAAAATTTAATTTACCGCCTGCACTAAGAAGATTGGAGAAGATATGGGAAGGGCAGTTAATTGAAACTCATGTGATACAACCCTTTTTTTAAATAACACAGATCGGTAAATAGAGAATTCTTTCCAAAACTTCCCACTAAATCTGCACAGCTAGAACGGATTTCTAAAAGAACATACATAGAAAATGCCAATAAAGTTCGGAAGTCAATGCCAGTAGAGTAACAAATGTTTGGTCCTATAAATGGTGAAGTAGGGAACTTAGCTAACCATTTGTTAGGTAATCTAAAACATTAAGTGATAAAGAACACTCAGAAATTGAAACAACAGTCCTATTATTAACAAGAGAAGATTAGGAATACTAACTTAAAAAATGAGCTCAACAAAGCAAATGAGAACAGATCACATGACTGAATGAAACATTTCTGTAAACAGAATTCATGACTCTCTTAATGTGTATCAAAAGAACCGACTATATAAAGAAGTTCAAGGTAGAGACCCTCCGAGCGACCATAACAGTAAGCAAAAATGTGCAGGAGAAGAAAATTACATGGAGGATAATGTGACTTTATTAGATCTGAAGATTTATAAAGAGTGAAAGCACATGAGTCATTGAGACTAATTTTGAGCGTTGCTGCTAACAATCTGTAGCCATCGGTTCTTGACGTCTCTACAACCGCAGCCAGGCAGTCTGCACCACTGTACGTGACTTATATCAACAGCTACGCGATTCCTGGATTGATGCCACGTTCTGAACTCGCCGGAATCAGTCTTCTTGCGTCTATCAGTTCAGGTAAAGCAATAGAAATCGACTTGTCACATTCACCTTTCGTTGCTTATTGGTAACAGACTTGACCAATATTTTAACAGTAAACTGCATCCGATTCCAGGCTTTCTCAGGTTAAATGTTACCATCAACCTCAGGCATGCATTAAGTGATTTCTCCCCTAAAGAAAAACTTTGTAATCTGGTCAAGTTGTAAACACAACGGTTTCGTATCACTCTGTTCAGCCATAGGCAATACGTGCACTCACTAGTGTGTGATCAGAGCATATGCAGCTGTTCCAGAAAGAGCTACAGTCTTTTATTCATCCTGTTTATCGATAGCTTACAGCTACATGACCTTCTTGTATCCACCGCTGATCTGATAGTGGAGGTCGCTAGGAGAGGCAATGTATCTTCTTATGTTTGAAATCAAAACTGACCAAGAATATGTAGATATTTGAATAGAACTGTAAAGAATAACCACCGTTATCGATTCGTCAGCATAGGACTACTACTTGAGCAGTAAGATCACCTGCTTAAAATGACTATATCCCCGCGTGTGACCTCATACATGTGAAATATGTCCCAGACTACTTAACCAGACTGTCTTACTTAGATAATGTGAATTTCATTCTTAATAGAAACTAACACAACAAACTGCAAAACACATATTTACACAACTAGAAACATCTCACATTGTCGTAACTTATCCTGATGTGGTTTTAAAATTTAGTCCAGAATCACTGAATAAACAACTATTTTCAAAAAATGAGTTTAATATTAAATTTATATATGTGTAAAACTTAGACACTATTGTAGTTAGTATTTAGTCCCATATTAATTTGTTTATTGGATATATCATAAACTGATGTAGAACAATATTATTTATTAGATAACGCCGTTTTGAATACAATCTATTATTTTCCGTAATCATATGCTCAGCTGCAACTACACATTTCTGAAACTTGATTTTTATAGTTCTTATTCTTCCCTCCCATTTGTCGTAATGGGTAGTCGAATTTTCCAGATGTTCAGGTGGACAAGTGTTGAATCATTCCTATTGCAGGTATTCTCAGTTTGAAATTACACACAATCATACAATAGGATGGGACAAGATGACAATGTTTGGAGTCGAATATAACAGGGTGGAAGGAGAGAGAGACTGATAACTGAAGCCTTATTTATCGAATGAACTGAGGATACACGAAATAGGTGTGATTCAACGCCTATTCTCTTGGACACCTAGAAAATTCTACAGACTTTACGACAAATTGGAAGAAAGATAATTATAAAAATCAAGTTTTGTGGTTGTGTAGTCACACATGATGGTGTGGTCCTGAACAATAAGTTGTGTGAACGATATTGTTCCGCTGTGTGTGTATGTGCAACATCCAACGCACAAAAATAATATGGTATTAGAGTGTTAAATCGATTAAAATTCTAACGGCAGTAAGACAAAGTCTGTAAAAGAAAAAATCTCCTCGACTGTAGACGAATTTATGTGGAAAGTCAAGTTCTCTCTCTCTTTGTGCTTCTTTTGTTCCAAAAATACATATATGGAATTTCATAAAGTTCTTTTCAAATCGAATAAAATTCCCCATCATCACGGAAGAATAAAGTGAACAATTATAGTTTTATGCTGTTTTTCTAGTAACAGCAATAAGGAGGTTTCATGTTGAAAAAATACATCTGTAGATAACTACAGATAAATGCAATTCGATATCCACACAAATCTCATAATCTAAATAACAATATCGAATCCCGGTGGGTGCGTACTGATGAAGAGTCCCAAGCTAGGACGAAACAGCTGTCCAGTACTCCCTGCAGGTTTTCCAATGGTTCTCTAGCTAATGTCAGCTCATGATGAAATCCTGTAACCATACAAATCCCTACAAACCAACACTTAAATGTCAATCTCCAGCTAGTTGATGGCTGGCTACTAAATGACTGTGTCCTGAACCTGTATTGAGACATCGAACCAGCGGGTCCACCATTTTAAAATGGAGTTGGTCCTCATTGAGCCCACTGGTTCAAGGTACTGTTAAATCACGAATTGACAGAAGTTAGAAATGACGGGTCACCGATTTACAGTTCAAGAGGCCGAATGGTTAACAAGTTTGGTATCGTAATCTGAAAGTTCCTGGTTCTATCCCTAGTGTTGATGTAGTGGGTATGCACTGATGAGGAGTCCCAAAGATAGGATGAAACAGCTATCGAGTGCTCCCTGGTTTTTAATGACTTCTCCAACTGATGTTGATTCATAACGAAATCTACTAAACGACATCCAATATTACTTTGCGATTTCATATCAAGTAGGAATTAAACCGCCTAACACAGTGCAGTAAGTAGTCTGATTGGTTTAAGTGCCCAAGGTCATAACAACAACCGACTGGTGACAGCCAATCACATACAAGCGTACATATTTATACATCAGAAGAAGGGAAAATAAGTTGTATACACACGTAAGCCCTGCGTATCCCATAATTTATCATATATAACTTTTCGCTCTCAAAGGGATGATGAGTTTCCTATCATTGAGGCGGATCTCAAGATAACAAAAAGAACAACAACAACAACACAACACAACGATCAGGTTACAAGTATGATGTCAAAAGTAAAGAAAAAAAAACAAGATGATACGATTTAATACAACCTTTCATCATCAAATCGTATCATTTCCAACTACAAAAAAAAATTAGAACACCAATCGTTCATTTTAAATATATTATTAAAGTAGAATATCGACGGATAGATAGATAGATAAATAAACTAAAAAACCAATGGATATGATGACCTCAGTTGAAAGGAAAAAAGTTCATAAGTATTTATGCTAATTACGAATATCAAATTTGTTTGTTTTTCAAAATCGTTATATGATATTCTGAAAAGAGTGGAAAACAACAACAGGAAAAAAAGCAGTTGACTGCTCATTGTAGATTTCGCATCATGAATGAACTTCATTTGAAGAATCATTGAATACTAGGGAGTATTGGACAACTGTTTCAATCTAGTCGGCGATTCTTAAGCTGTGTGCCTCAAAAAAAAACCTGATACGACCAAGGGTCAGTAGACTTCGAACTGCTTTTATGTAGCCATGTGTTAACTGCTTTTATGTAGCCATGTGTTAACAGCCTCTGTCAGGTAAATCATGCGGCTAGGTTGTTCCTCATAAAATGAAAGGGCTAAGGCGAAAGTTTGATGCTTACAACTGGGCTAGTGGACATGAAGGTATACCCTAGGGGAGCTGGAAAACCCTGATCTCAAACTGGAAAGGTTGAATGGCTTACGAACCTGTTTTGATCACTTCCAAGCATGAGAACGAAGCTCCTGACGCTGGTCCAATACCTTGTCGATCAGACTTTATGTCAAAAACTCGAGGGATAGCCCCCTAAAACAACCACCTGCTTAGGTCTGAGCCTCCGACCAGTACCCTAGCCCTTGGACAAACTATAAGATTTCGTGTGGCGCATCTCTCGGTGCATATTGCGTGCAAAGTTCGTGTTTTCATAAATAATAATCAGCTTTGTACAGTAGTTAGTAGTATCACTGTATCTCAAATTGACAGAAGTTAGAATTTTGTAGGCCGGTTATTGGATCTCGTCCCAATGTGTGGATGATTAACACGTTCGCCTCATTATCTGAAGGTCCTAAGTACGATCACTAATGGGGTCTCCCATGACTGATGCTGAAGAGCTCCGAAGTAAGAGGAAAAAGATGTTCAGTGTTCACTGGTTTTCAGTGATTCCCTAACTGACATTGGTTCTTGACGAAATCGACACTGAAATCAGTCCAAATCCCTAAAAAAACTTCATCTGAGTTGTATATTCTCTCATGTTAAGTTTCTTTTTGAAGATTCTGTATATATATTAGGTGATGAACATAAGTCTTTCGTGCACATCACTGAAGACAACAAAACTAGAGAGGACAGATATAATGCTTGTTGGAAGAAAACACAATAAACAGTAATGGAGATTAGTACACCACTATTTTCAAATGATATCATTTATTCTGTATAAAGTGTACTTTATCTGTCGCTGTCTACTGCTTACTGAGCTCTTCTCAGGGTTGTCACTTTCACCTGATGTTTCTTCCCAAATAGAAACACTTCACTTTATAGACTATATATGCCTCTTCATGTTTCAAACATAACACTATAGTTGAATATTAACACAACTACTTTGCAAAAGTTGGTATGCACGGATCTAATTGGTTATTTTTTTTATTAAAGCTTGATTCCACACCGTAATTTTGGTACAAGTATGGAATTTTCAGCATGTGATATTGGTAGCCCGAATTTCGCAGGCCGACCATTGATATCAGGTGTGAGTCGACAGGGGATCGAACTCCGAACCATGTGCATGGTCGGCAAGAGTCCTAATCGCTGTTACACCGACGTACAAGTTTGATCACGAGAACTGACCAGTGACCACCAGTAGTTACTCGTTGATGACAGTGGCTGGTGGTTGCGCTATATATATAGTGACTTGGCAGATACTAGAATTCATGGGCCATTGGATCTGGTCCCAGTGGCTGAGTGGTCTGTGAGTTCACCATGCAACCAGAAGAACCAGGCTTCAAACCCCGGTGGGTGCGTGATGCTGAAGAACCCCAAACAAAGACAGAACGGATGTCCAGTACTCCCCAGTTTTCCACTGGTTATCCAACTGATGTTAGCTCGAGATTAAATCTGTAGCAACTACTTTTACGTATTAGTCTAATTAAACATTCAGAACACATTTTCAATTTTAGAAGAAAACCTTTGTGTCTACCAAAAAAAATCAAACATTTCAAACTGTTTTTAAAGATCTAAGAGTAGAATACTGCTCTACTCTACTTATGCACTCCCAAATAATAAAAATTGAAAGATTCAAGTGCATTTCAAATGACCGTTATTTTAAGGAAATGAAATGACAACAGACTGTATATTGAAAGCAGTTGGGTTCTAAATCAAGGAGTACCCTTCTTCCTTCCGTAGAAAAGGTGTCACCAGTTGCACTGGAGAATAAATCAGAGGATATCTTCTCCTTACTGAGATTGAGAACGCCAATCAAAAGCTTCAGTTATCAAAAGTTTATCTACTAGCCTCATACTCAACCTTCCCTCTTTATCGAGCCTACTGTCGGCAATGTGTCAGTCGAGAATGGAACCTGGACCATATGCGTGGTTGGCCAATAATCTAACTCTGAACCACGGACGCACGCTCACACGGTGAAATCCCGATGGATTATTGGAAAAATCTAAATGGGTCTTATAAAAAGGTGACTCATCGGTCTAGACACTCAACTTCCTACCAGTGGGTCGCAGGTTCTAACTCTGGTTTACCTACTAAGGTTTTGGCAACTAGCTTTCTTAAAAGAGGTGTGACCTGTTGCCAACCGCATGTAGATACACGTAGCTTCTGGAAACCAAACTACTGACTGATATAAGCATTTGGAAACCACTAAAGCCAATTAGTAATGTTTGCTGAGCAAAGAGATGCATCTTGTTACATCCCAACTCAAACAGCCATTTACGTTCCACCTACTCACATCAATCCGAAGTAGACAATGTCTTGCTATTCAGAATTATTGATTGCTCTTTATGGTGTCAAGTAGATTAAATTTTGGAATCTTTCAAAGAAATCATGGTAAATCTTCTCTTCAAACTGTTCAACTTGCGAATGATGAATTTAATACTT
This sequence comes from Trichobilharzia szidati, assembly GCA_944472155.2. Taxonomy (NCBI): domain Eukaryota; kingdom Metazoa; phylum Platyhelminthes; class Trematoda; order Strigeidida; family Schistosomatidae; genus Trichobilharzia; species Trichobilharzia szidati. The sequence goes on along the minus strand of OX235276.1, from coordinate 46,795,996 downwards.
ATGAGTCAATTATTCAAAATAAGAGAATAAATTTTAACAGAAAAATGTTGCAGCTGATTGTCCAGTAAATTTATAAATTAGATAAAATAATCAGCATGAAAACGAGGCTTTCCTCCTCCTCAAAACATACATAATTACAGGTAAATAAGATTAGTTAACTTAATAAGGCAGGTAAAATGTGCCTAGATTTTTGATAGATTTCCCCCTGAAATGAACACGCACACACACACACACACACTTTCTTTACACTCCCGATGACGCTTTGGGTGAACTACGAAAATCCACAAAACTATAACTTGTTTGTAAATAGATCACAAGAGAATTGAAAAAAAGGATTCCATTTACTGACATCTTTACCAAACACAAACAATGGAGACAAGATTTTTAGTTAAAAGCATAGCATTAATGCTGATCGAGCATTGTTATTCCCTCAGGTTCCAGATGAAACACAGGGCTCCAACTGTACATCGCCGCTCAGCTCACTTCTCTGCGGTCCTTTTCAGTTGGCTCCATGATTGCCCATAAGCTTCCATTCCCTGCATATACCATCTCTTCCATGTCACCCTTGGAACCCGGCCCAACAAGTCGTTTCCCCGTTTGGATTCCTAGTACACGATGTCGCTCAACCGTCTTCTCAGTGCATGTCTAATCCACCTGCATTCCCTTCTGCATTTTTGTTAAACAATAGGATCCTGGTTGTTTCTTTGACCACCAGAGTTCCATGCTGCTTATCTTTGCCTCTCAGCCGTCTTATCTTCAGTATCAGGCAAAGGAAGCTGTTGACACTCCGTAAATACGAGCTAAAATTAGACCTCCATAACCTGAATCACGTGACAGTTAGACACAGTTTCCCGATTACAAAAGGATCACTACCATGATCGTAGAAGTGGTTGAAGAAATCTCTTCTGTATACGAAGCACCAGCTTTTCTTTCTTGATACCTAGAACTTCAGCAATGCAATAGGGGCGAAGGTGTATTGTATTTGATCACTTTGAAGTAGTTTGTAGAGGCAGTGTCCAAGGTGTTCAGTTCTAGCACTTCCTATGGAGTTACTGCTACCTTCCTGCAACCATGAAATATAATATTATCGAGCCTTTTCAGACAGAATACCCATTCAGTGACCAATAAGCCCAACTCCACAGGAACAGGTGGTCAAATGCGAGATCTTATCTCTTAGGCCTCTGAAGACTAGTAGATAACTGTGGAACACTACTAGCTTTTTTGCAAAGATGTTGAAATCCTTCTTTTTTAAATATCACACATTAGGTCATCCCTGAATTCACGATTCACATAAAGTTTCTTCTTTTGACACGAACGATGTTTCACTTCGGATGAAGATTTCTTAAAGGGTTTAATTCTTTTCCTAGAGTCTCAGGGATGCACGTAGGTCGGTAGTGAATTGCAATGGATATAATTAAATTCCGTTTTCGATCATTTGAAACCCTGATTGCAACTCATCCACTAAAGAATGTATTTCATTACGTAACCCTGTCACCCTTATTCAACTTCCTTATATATATATATATATATATATATATATATCTGAAGAGGCAGCGACAACAGGACTGTAGGTGAAGACAGAGAAGACGGAGGTGATGAAAATAACCAACGAGCCGCAACAACAACCAGCACCAATCACCAACAGCGGGAAAGATTTAACAGAGGTTACTTCCCTCACTTATCTGGGAAGGATCATTTCAACTGCAGACGGAACGGACGAAGATGTCAAAGCCAGCCAATCAGAATTAGAAAGGCAAGATATGCCTCCAACAACCTGTAACCAGTTTGGAAATCTTCCGCACTCAGCATAAGGAACAAGATTCGAATTTTCAACACCAATGTCAAGTCGGTTCTTCTATACTGGTCAGATACTTGTCCAGCGTGTCACGAAAAGGATTTCCAACAGGTGGCTGCAGACTTTTATCAACAGCTGCCCCCTTCGCTGGTTCCATACTGAAGATCAAATGGCTGGACAGAAAGATTTAGGAACAAACCAACCAATAGCCTATTGTTCAATAATTATGTAGGGTGGATCGGGCATACATTGAGGAAACCGTCGAGTAACATCATGCGCCAGGCCCTCTAGTGGAATCCCGATGGGAAGCGACTAGTTTGGTCAATCGTGGACCCAGCTGAAGAGGACGGCAGAAAACAGAACAAAGTTGTTGAAGCCCAATGTTCCACTCGGAACGCGAGGGAACAATAATATAAAGTGATATATATACATATATATGCCATTATAAAGCTAAGGAAAATTCGCCGAAAACATCCCCTTGACTGAATTTTTCTAACATAAAAAAATACATCTAACCTACTTTCTATAAACAATATCTATTCCAAGCATTCCATTCAGATTTTCGTCTGGTGTAAACAATTTCATGATGTAATAGTGAATAGTATTCAAAAGAAGGAGGCATTTTATGAAAAGGTTATTTAGGCGAAAAAGAATTCTAGGCTAATAAAACAAACTCTTTCTAACATTTCACACCTTGCGTAAAAACATTCGTCATGTGATTAAAAGTAAAATTAGTATCATGTCGATACGAATTTTTTACTGGTTCTCAGTGGGTTTTTTTTCTTTTGAAGATATTCACACCTTGTTGTTATTTTGCAAAACATTTAGCTAATCACTACAAACCCTAGTCAATTTAATTAATTATCATAACCGATTTACACAGTCAGCAGTTCAGCTGCGACAGAGATCAGGGTCTGATTACCGGCCAGTGTACTCCTTAACCTCGCCTAGTATACTAGCCCAATAGTTGGCTCGGAAGAAGAGGGAAGAATGAGTGTAGAGTTAGTCCCGGAATAAAACAAGTCCGTCACTAGAGAGTTAATTTACTAATAGTGTTTAGTATGTCTACTGTTCTAACACATGACACTTACACGACAGTAGACGACACGCTACTTCTTGCCCTAGTAAATCACTAGATGAATTAGAAGTCTTACCGAAGATAATATAAACACAAAGTTTAATTGAATTTTAGATTTAGACCGAGCACTTCGGTCAAATCAATCGACGGGAAAATCTAAAATTCAATTAAATAATTAATATGACCCGTTGCACAAGAGGTGGCCAGCTCTCGTGGCCCAAGTGGTCTAGTGGATAACGCTTTGGCGTTTGAAACTATGGGCCTCGGAGTTCGAGCCTCGGTGGGAACATCATCACTCACTGAGAAATGCAGGTACATCCAGTTGACGAGCCCCAAATAAGACGAAATGCGTGTTAACCTGGATTCTACTGCTAGTCACCATCCACCAATTAAACACAAAGTCGCCTTATAGGTAATGAATAGCAAGTATGGTAGTTTTAAGTTGCTCGAGATATCTTTCCATATGAAGGGAAACTAATATCATTTCACAAGTTTTCACTGTGCAAATATTCAAATATCGTTGTTACAGAGGCTATTGAGTTATACTATTTGCACTTGGATTGCGTAACCACTACACACACTGAAACATGTAATAATAAATGTTCTGTCTTCACGTTTAAAAAGGAACGACAACGCACCACCCCCACCCCTAACACACACACACACACACCTAGAAAAAAGTATTCCACATTTTAGGACTTGACATACTTTCATAAAATTCAAAAAATGTGTAAAAATCACTGATAAAAAGAAAAAATAATATTTTCACTTCGACAGTTACATTTAACGTTTTCAGTTTTTGTTGATTTGCTTTAACAGACTAACATTTATCAATGAAAGCCTCTTAAAAATCAGTTAAACATTACGAATACATGACACGAAATGCCTATACCAAGTTACACTTAACTAAAACATCCCATATCAGTACTGTACCATTTTTTTTCTAGCGGTCTATACCACTGTGTAAGAATCAATAATGCTACTGATTGTTTTTCTTTTCCATAGTTCAGAAAAGTGGAAATGAAACTCGTTTGACTTTCAACTACTAGGTCATTCGACGGGGGTGATGTGTTCTACACTTACTCCAGCTGGCGAAGTCTGTTGTTGATGAGCTGGGTCCAAAACTAGCGAAACGGTCTTCCAGTGTCCATATCACTTCCATGTGACTGGCTAGTAGGCACTATTCGTTGACGTGAGTGGAATACAACAATTCATCTCAATCAACCAGCAGTATATACTTTTACGAAGTTTAAACTGTTGTGCAATATGCCTACTCCACATATAACAAATATGACATGTGGGCAGTCAATCAGACGTGTCTTTCAACACTCACCTAAATAGTTATGATTGATTTCAAGGCGGATCATGAGAAGAAACACCAGTTGGAGAACCATTAAAAACCAGCATGGAGTATTGGACAACTGTTTCATCCCAGTTTGGAACTCTTCAGGAAGGGTTACTAGGCGAACCTGGCTGCTGTCAATTTTAAATTATCTATAACTGATAAATTACATGTGTGAAACTAAACTGCTGCTGCTTTTACAATTTGTGTCTCTTACCTTGTAAATAGAATGAGCTGAAATCGATATTTTGAGTAGTTAGTCTACACTCTTCTTACCTTATTTGCCATTTTGGTGCACTGATAGTTCTAGATAATTGAAAAAAATATCTTTTTCCTTACAGCAAAAATAAGTGAGTGCATCAGTATGAATGCACTAAAGCCAGGATACATAAACCGAAAGAATTAAAATACCTTCCAGGTGTGAGTAATGTAGTATTTTATATAAGACCCTTTTACAATTTACCATCATAAGCATCATCCTGAAAAGTTTATTGACAAAAAATATGAATTTAACACTCCAAACCAAGCTAGTTTGTGAACAGCTTCGAAGAAGTTCTTGTCCTTCTTGAAACTTCAATTTCGTCGTGATAAAATCAGTATAGGCACAGCAGTATAGGTACACTGCCTCTTTACAACTCCTCAAACTTTACATCCGGGAAATAATGATAAACTAACTATTTTCGCCTCTTCTATGAGCACCTACTTGTTTGACTGCTCCTTTGAAGCCTGTCACATTGGATGTATAATTAGAAATGTTCACCATCGGATTTTTGCGCCCATCCTACATGGTTAAGCAAGGGACAAATAACGTCTTTGCTAGTTCACCTTGTAGATACTGAACATAAAGTTAGCGTTGACAAACCATTTAAAGTTATCTATTGTATTTCAGCTAATCTTAATTTCGCCTTATGAGTTCGTCTTCTACGCATAGCTACAGCCATCGGAATCTACCTGAAGAAGATGGAATTCGTAGAACGGTTTTCTTTGCCTTGTGAATCACCACTTGACTGGAAAAGTCTGATAATTCCCTCTTCCCTTGAAGCAATTTACGAACTATATTGTACTGTTGTTCCAACCATCTTTGAGTGTTACTCTAATTTTCTTCTTACTTATATCTCATGATCAATTTAGTATTCCATTTTCATGCATATTATCGCCTACCACATGATTTTAAACTGTAATTCTATTGACCCATTTAACAACTCGATATTGTTTAAACAAAGGCGCGAGTGCTGGCAATAATGCTGTAGGTGTATATATAACTATAGAGCCAGTGAGGAGGTTATGAAAAAGAATATTTTTTACTCAATCGTTCTTTTTTTTGTCGTCATCTAAATGTCTAGATGAGAATTTTTGTTAAACACAGAAAGCTGTGAGTCAACTAGAATCCTGGGAATTTCCCATCAGCACACTCACACAAAAGTAAGTCACAAAAAGATAGTGATTCGGCAAAATAAAAATGAAAATAAATAAATAAATGCGACAAATAAGATGATACCGAAAATTGTTCGAAATGAAATTAAAATAAGAGAAGGATATACGAATTGAATAAACAAAAAAAAATAATAAATAGGGTTAAATTAGGAATGCAGATTACAATAACTTAGCAAAGAAGGGATTATGAATATAACAGAAGGAGTGGTTGAACAAACTTTTTCTGTATACAAAAGTCTGGCTTTTCTATTTCAATGACCGAAGCTTCAGCAGTACAGATGAGTCTGATATTTAATGATTTGGGTAGGTTATTTTTCACCTTTTAGATAACTTTTAAGAAAGAGTCTGTGGAAATAAGATGACCAATATAGACAAAATGTACAACTATTGCACTTCGTATGGCACACATTATTATCCGCATTATTATTCCAAAGCATCATATATATGAGACTGTACAGCTTGATGATAATTTCGTTGATATAAGAATAAAGCTTGTGCACTGTGGTAGAGTGTAATTCCATTACGGGTTAATTTTGTTTTGATAAAGTCTCACAGTGTTATACAGTAATATTTACCGATGACGTTTCGAACCCAATTTATTGCTCATAATCATATCAAGGTACTCACACAACTTTCTAAATTCATTTATATAGTTCCATTGTTTTTCACTTGATTTTTGCTTGATTTGATTGGTAGTATTATTTTCCATATTTCTGGTGTTTGCATTGAGTCATTCCTATTGCATGTGTTGGGTGTAGATTCGATGAACAAGGATTCAGTAGTCAACCTCTCTCTCCACCTACCTAGATTACTTTTTAGAATTTAAACCCTCTCCCACCCTATTGTGTGGTTGTGTGTTAATGCATGCATTGCAATTGCTGAGCTTTTTTCTAAATTACTTATCTTCTCGGGTGGGTCAATCATTCTTACCTTAGCTAAATTTTTATGTTCTGACAATCTGACCTCACTCACGGTCATTGCAGGGTATTTTGTAAATTATATTATTTTGTCTAATTGGGTCAACTGGGTCCTTTAACCCGCAGAGCTTGTCCCTGAGTGAGTTTGTAAGTTTAAATGCCACCCTAATTCCTGTTTTATTGAGAATCCTACGTGGGGTCTCAGATGTCCCCTCTTTATATGGTGGGTAGGTCAACTACATAGGTCAGACTAGTTGGTCAGGGGTAGTCAGATTGTCAGAATATAAAAATTTAGCTAAGGTAAGAATGGTTGACCCACCCGAGAAGATAAGTAATTTAGAAAAAAGCTCAGCAATTGCAATGCATGCATTAACACACAACCACACAATAGGGTGGGAGAGGGTTTAAATTCTAAAAAGTAATCTAGGTAGGTGGAGAGAGAGGTTGATTACTGAATCCTTGTTCATCGAATCTAAACCCAACACATGCAATAGGAATGACTCAATGCAAACACCAGAAATATGGAAAATAATACTACCAATCAAATCAAGCAAAAATCAAGTGAAAAACAATGGAACTATATAAATGAATTTAGAAAGTCGTGTGATTACCTTGATATGATTATGAGCAATAAAGTGTGCTCGAAACGTCATCGGTAAATATCACTGTATAACACTGTGAAACTTTATCAAAATAAATGATACACACAATGGAATTATGCTCTAAGACAGAGCACAAGTTGTATTCTTATATCAATAGAGTAATTTAACCACATTCTATGTATGTAATTATTTAGGTCTTCTAACCCTAACAATAACTCGAATTCTTCCTGAACCTAACCCTAAAGTGAAAATATCCCTAAACTAACTGTAATCTAACTCAAACCAACCCAAATGTCGCCTTTATTAGCTTAACCTAACCCTAACTTATCCTTGGCTGAAAGGGTAACTTAATCTTTCCCAAACCTAAGCTGAAACTTGCCAGATATCCCATTTAATAGCATGGCAATTCGATGAGTATATTTTACTGATGATGACAACATTATTTGCCAGGTTTCACTAACTTGCTCAGTGAGCGATTCAAGGTCATTGGTGAGGTCACACTCCAATGGTAGTTAGTGGCGCTGAAAGTTTAACTTGGCCAACTTTACTTAACAGTTATTTAAAGGGCTTGTGTATGCAATGTTAACGACAACATAGGTCAGAGGTTTGTGTTAGTTAGTAACCTTGTAAAGAAGAAAAGACCGATGAAGCTCGGAGGAAATCCTATTGCGATGGAGGCACTGTAGGTACATAAATTCGGCATACCATATCTCCAGGGCTTTATTTGCACATCATTTGCAAATTGGTCAAGTACCGCTACATTCGATAGCTTGTTGGATTCTGCCCAGTGTTTCTAAAGTTCTTCTTACAGTTCTGTTCTTCGATTGCTTTTTTCAAGTGTCCAAAACATATTTTTTGCTTTTCTGAGTTCGTTTACTGATATACTACTTATATCTGATTATAAGTAGCACTCAACACAGACTCTGTTGTCAATTAACAATGTACATATAAACCCTCTAAATTATTGTACAGCTTTGAAGTGAAGTAACGAAAAGATATCTATGTTACTGACTTCTATGTTCTTAATTAAATAACATGCTTAGTGGAATAATGGTTTGAAAAATCCTTCCTCAACTATATATTAACAATATTGCCACTTATTTGGATGCTTTAACTAAGCTTGTAGTTATGATTCTTTTTCGCCTAGCTTGTATACACCAACCATTCTTCCGACATTTGCATATCATTTGTTGACATACTCCTTATTAATTTGTTTTTGTTCCTGCTTAATCTCTAATTTTAATGCGTCTCAATGTTGTGGCTGTGTGATAATATGGATAAGGTGTTATCTTAGAACCGGCGGCCTGCTTAAATCACCGAGCTACAGAAATTTCCATCCGTCAAAATGCCTAAACTCGTCTACAAAGCTTGTTGCTTTGCTCGTGCAATTATATCAAATGATTGATAAATCAACTCCACACACACACATTTAATTAGTTTCCCTCTATATGCTATGCAGTTTTCGAAGGAATTGATGAAAAAATGTACAGAATTGGTTCTCTCGTTATATGCAGCAACACTACGACAAAAGATGTACTTCAGATTATTGTTTTACATGTAAATTCTGTATGAAGAGGAAATATTTTCCAAGCAAACACGCTGAAAATTTTTGATTGAACACTAGTCAGTAACTAGTGTGATGTGTCTAGTCCTATCTTCGGTGCAGACTGAATTCTACCAGTCATGTTTGCAATGTGGCCACCATGATAGGTGGCTCGCTATTATGGTGCACTGTGAATTGTTGGTATTAGATGGTTGGAGGCAATCGGCAGGAAGCTTTGGACGTAGGTTTCGTGCTAGTTGGCACTCATCAGCAAGGCGTATCTGCAACCTTGAAGGAACTGATGTCCCTTCTGAGATTCGAACCCGCATCACCCAGTGCTGCAGTCAGAGACGTTACCACTGAGCTATTCAGGCTCGTGACTGACCTCCTGTAGGACTGTATTGGATTGATTTTTGATCTAATACCAACAATTCACAGTGCACCGTAATGGCGAGCCACCTAGCATGGTGGCCACATTGCAAACATGAATTCATTCTGCACCGAAGATAGGACTAGACACTAGTTACTGACTAGTGTTCAATCAAAAATATCCAATACAGTCCTACAGGAGGTCAGTCGCGAGCCTGAATAGCTCAGTGGTAACTTCTCTGACTGCAGCGCTGGGTGATGCGGGTTCGAATCTCAGAAGGGACATCAGTTCCTTCAAGGTTGCAGATACGCCTTGCTGATGAGTGCCAACTAGCCCGAAACCTAGGTCCAAGGCTTCCTGTGGATTGCCTCCAACCATTCTTGGCAACACAGTTTTAATCCCGTCCTATTGGGAATATTCTACTTGATTCTCCGCCACTTTATACGTCTGATTTTGGTCAGTTAATTTTGTTGTATTGTACTTGTTTTGTATTCGAGATCCAATTGGATCTGTGCATCTGCCTAACAGCATTATTGAGGTGATTTTGATTTTCTGCATAATTATAATTATTGAATAGTACCACAGATTTTATCACAAATAACTGTCCTTTTGTTGTCGGTGAGACATCTTGTGACTGGGAGTAACTCAAGAAAACCCTCAAGTAAAATGTAAGGATTCGTTCTATGCGTTCAGACCATAATACGTGGGTTTTAGCCGCCTCAGCATGGAAACTTTCAATACTTCATAGGGAATGATGCGAATGATAACTCATCATGAAAAAGAAACAAATGCAAAACATCATACCTTGTTTTGTTTATAATTAACAGTATTAGAATAATAATAATAATCAATATTTTCTACTTAGACAAATCACCAAACTAGAAGTTCATTCATCAAAAGTGTCAAAGTCACTAAATTAGACAAACTGTCAACTACGCCTACAATAAAGTTGATTCACATACTATAAAACTGTATAGGTACACAGTAAAGCATTAACACAAAATGCTGCAAAGTGGAATATACAAACTAGTAGTATAAGACAACTACAATTCTCAGTTAAAATCAATAATGTCAAAAAAGCTTCTCATTTAGAAACTGGTCACTTTATATGAAGGATAGAAGACTTAATATAGACACCTTAACTAGTAAAATTTATTTTCTACACTTTAGTTAACCTATATGCTGAATATATATTGTATTCCTCTATAAATCACATTTAATATGTGTTAACATACAAAACTATTAAACAGTTACTCAAGTCGTATTAAGTGGTATTATCCTGTGTTAAGTGGTAAAATATGGTGAGTAATACTCAGATTAGGCGTAAATAGTTAGATGAATTTGTGAAACTTCATCGACTCAGATGACTAAGACACGTATTATTCATGCTAAGTTGTAGCCTTCTCCGTTAGACTGTTGATTTGAGTCACTTAGATACATGTAGACCTCTAAGCTGAGGGTGGGGGATGGAGTTCTTGAGACGCTAACTAACATCCAATGGCTTGAAACGTTTACTGATATGTCTCAAAATAGTTGTGAATGGAGCAGATGTATTCAGTGTGTATAATCTCCCAAATCCATTAAATATCAAATGGACCCACACAAAAAAACTTGGAGCATCTGGACTTCGCCCATGATATATGTGTCTGATTTCCCACAAACTCGTAGATATGCAAGTGAAAAGCAACAAGTTGGTGATAGAAGAAGAAGCATCAAAGATAGGACTTGAGGTAAAAATAGAGAAGACAGTGGTGATGAAGATTTCTGGTCAACAGCAATAACAACAACAACAGAAAACACATCAGCATAAATGGGATAAATCTGAAAGAAGCAACCTCCTTCACCTACCGACCTGGGAAGCATCGTCTCAACTACAGGCGGAACTGACGAGGATATCAAAGCAAGGATCGGGAAAGCAAGACAAGCTTATAAGTTTGTGTGGAGGTCAACAGCAATCAGCATCAAAAATAAGATCCCGGTTTTCAATTCTAATGTAAAGTCAGTGCTACTACACGAATCAGAGACTTGGTGCCGCTCCGCGTCACGAAGGGCCCTTCGAACAAACTACAGACCTTCATCAACAGCTGTCTTCTCTCAGTACTCAAGATTAGATGACCGGTCAGAGAAGATCAGCAACAGGGATCTCTGGCAATGAGCGAACCAACCCAGCAGGAACAAACTGTGCAACAAATATGCAGGAAGAAAGTGAAGTGGATTGGCCATACTCTGAGAAAGCAAACCATCAAGTGACATCACACGTCAGGGCATCACTCGAGAAGTGGCAAGTTGGTCGTCAGTGCGAGGGTGACATGGAGAAGGTGATGCGAAGAGGAGATGAAACCATGTAAGCAGACGTGGAGCCAGGTGAAAATGTTGGCAGAGAACCGAACGCAATGAAGACGTGCGTCTGAAGCCCTATGTTTAAATAACGTGAGATCTATTATTCAGTGAATTGTATGTTACAATTATCAACACTATTCTGTTGTTTGGTGTGAAACACATTGGAGTTTAGACAGTGAATGAGGTGGACATTTCAAGTGTCAGTCTGATCGCAATACAATAAATACTAAATAACTTTCAATAAGGCTCATTGTAAAACAGCAGAAGGCCAGACACGGAAGCCAATGTGTATTTTCAAGTGTTGGCTTTGTAGGCATTTTTTCGATTGTTTGGAAGATTTCATCATGAGCTGACATCAGTTAGAGAAAACCTGCAGGGAGTACTGGACAGCTGTTTCGCCCCAGTTTTCAAGTGATCACTGATCGTGTGATTTTGGCTTACATTAAACGACATGAAACAGGATGTTCATATACATATACCATTCTGTTGCTAACGCAGCATTGAACTGTGTGAATAATATTCTGACTCTAGCAACAAACGGAATGTTCAAATAGATATACCGTATTCTGATGCTTATGCACTGTTGAATGTAGGAATAATATTCCGTTGGAACCCATTGTCTGTATCACACAACCACGTCATGAGTTTTTTTTTAATAAGAAATCAGGTAGTAACCCTGAACAAATGCCTTGTAAAAGACTTGCTCAGTTAAATGTCTTGTAGAAAACAAAATACCTAAAGATTATATTCGTAATAAAATTATATTATCTCAGAAGTCAAGATGTTAATGCATTACGGCAGTAAGTGCGAATCAAACTGAAAAGTGTTAACACAAGAATAGCTAGCAGTCAATATTGTGTGACGTGAGTAGTGTTGAACCACTCACATCATTTAATTAGTAGTAAATAGTATCTCACTTTATTATCACTCGACTAGAGACCAATCATTCGTCACTCAGCATCAACAACAAAATGATTCGGATTTTCAATACAAACGTCAAGTCAGTCAGTTCTTCTATACGGATCAGAAACTTGGCGGGTCACAAAGAATATTTCCAACAGCCTGTTGCAGACCTTTATCAACAACTGTCTTCGCTGGCTCTATACTCAAGATCAGATGGCCGGAAAGAACAAGAACCAACAAGAAACTATGGTATGAAACAAAACAAGAACCAATCGCTCAACAAATATGCGGGAGAAAGTGGAGATGGATTGGACACTCGCTGAGGAGGCCACTGGGTGACATCGCGCGTCAGACCAGTGCTCGAGTGGAACCCGAAAGGGAAGCGGCGAGTGGGACGTCCAAGGGTGACATGGAGGAGATCGTGTGAAGAGGAATTGAAACAGTATGGATTAACATGGATGCAGGTGAAAAGTACAGTAGTAGACAGAAGCAAGTGGAAACGTGCAGTTGAAGCCCTATGTTCCATTAGGAACCCAAGGGAACAATAATAATAAATAATAATAGAGACCAATCATGTGACAGTCCTCAAATTCACCCTGCTTCTGACACGAATGACCACCATTCAGTGTGATGGTTTTCGATTAGAACACCAGGAGATGTACTCTTTACATCCTAAGCGGTTTAAGTGTCCATCAATGAAGTTGAAGTCAACGTTAAAAAGTCTTAATGATCTTGACATAGATGAGTGTTTTCACTCTCTCCTCCAAAGATATTGAAGTTTATCGATTATTCTAATAGATTTTAGGCTAATCCCAACTCGTTACATCATTATTATTATCATTCGCATTCAAGTACTTTAAAAATTAAGGGCATATTTCCACTATCTTGACTCGATAGTGAAGATTAAGTTGGCCGGTCGACCAAAAAGGTGTAAGCATCAAGGAATTCCGGCAGACAACTAACCAACAATCAATAATTGAACAGCTGGTTAACGCTGATCATTCCATTTCAACAAACGCCTCCTACATCAAAGTAATCTACAGAGTCAAGAATAACCTATCAAAGGCAGTACGGTTTCGTCTTCTTTGTATCGCTGGAGCTCTGGCCATTCACACAGAAAAACCGGAGCTGTGCATACAAAAGAGGATTACTCAACCACTTCTGCTGTCTTAGTAACAACTTTTTTGATTTGATTTGATTTTTTGTTGTTTTGATGACTTAATTTTGTTTCTTTGCCTGTTCTTTAATTGCTTATAATTCTTGTATTCATTTAGAACTCTTACGTAATTTCGTATTATCTACTTTGTTCCTATGTGCATCCTGAGTAAAACTCAATCACCAAACTACTCATATTATTACATAACTTCTTTTAACAACCGTTTGTGACAACTCATCACCTTTGTTATTACCCTCATTTCATTAACACTTATTTTTCTTGACTGAGGCAACTCTAAATAATAGGAACCCAAAACGAAACGACTTACGAACGCACAAATGACCTTGAGCAACCGATCAGGTGACTATTTTTTCCAGCAATAGGGATATATGATACCAGCTTCCAGAAACGGCATATTGAGGCGACCCCTAAGCGCAGGGCATGTGTATTATTGCCTATTGTCTAGCGCTTAGTGCTGCCTGGGACGACTATTGTCGTTTTTTTGAGCCTTCTGATTGGTCCTTGACGAGGTCATTTGTGCGTTCGTAGGTCGTTTCGTTTTGGGTTCCTGTTGTTTAGAGTTGCCGACTGATTTTGTATTACGTAACTCCGACTACCAATCTTCGCCTGTTTAGTTAAAATAACTATAACCAATTGTATTTTTGTTTGACAAACTTAATGTACACAGCTAAGAAAATGAATTCGCCGAAAAGAGACTCTTCGCTGATCTACGTGTTTTGTTTTCATTAATGCCTGGATGGGGATTATACATGAATTGAAACTATTGTCAAACAAATATGCAGAAAGAAAAAAAGGTGAACTGGAATATGATTTGAGTGGATCACCGAGTGAAATCACGCACCAAACAGGCTCCCCAATTAGGACCCGGATAGGAAACAGTGAACTGGGTATGAGTCTGAGAGTGATATAGGGGAGATCATGTGTGCGGAGGCAATGAAAGCTGATAGACAATAGAAGAGTCAAATAAAATAGAAACCCAAGGGACGAATAATGATAGCGATAAATCAACGTGGCAACTAAAGTTTTTCTTACAGTTTAAAAGACAGTAACCACAACTGAATTTTTTATAAAAATATACTGAAAGTGACGTTCAGATTGATATGAAAAGCACTACGGACTCTACACATACACAAATATATATAGCTTCGGTGCCCAGTAAAATACTATTAAAAAATGCAATTAAACTCACTTTTCAGGTTGACAACAGTTCAGTCAGTCGCTAGAATGGCAACCAGTTTTTCTCTGAATTATCTATCTAGTCCAGTCAGTCCAAGTAACTGTTAGAATTTCCAATAGATCCCGATTAATTCATGAGTACTCTCCATTAGACAACGCATTTCATCATAATTGTACAGTACCAATAAAAAAAAATACACGATCATAAATCCATTGTAATTATAAAATGTTGCCTTGCTGATTGATGCTGTTTCATATTCACAGCCCTTAAGCATGACACGAGACACAGAAATCCAAGGAGAACGCTCTGATTGGTTAAACCAATTAGGTCAATTTAACTAGCCTCTTGTTTCTTATTGGTCCAGCGGGAAAAGACCAATGTCTACGCTACGCACACAAAATACACACACAACTTTCTGTTTGTTTTTTCTGACCTATGCAATGCAATAAGAACAACAACGATTAGAGGTTAAATGTACTAAAAGGATACACAGGGCTGGCTATCTCCTTGTTGTCGTGACTAGCAGTGGGAATTTATTTTCCCCAAGATATTATATTCACCACTTGTTATGTATGTATGACTCATACATACTTTTGTAAAATTCAGCTTTGTTAGAAGAAGAAATAAAGACAACTCTAGCTTCCACTATGCGCAGAAATAAATCACACTTTTTAGTTTCATTAAATTTTATGACTAGGCCCATTTATTTTTTTTGTTTGTTTGTCTTGAATACAACATTGAACCATTGAATGAAAATTTTTTGGATAAATTAAGTCTCGATGGTAGGTAGGAAAATGAGCAATCAATTAAAATTGTAGACTATGGGAATAAATATTTCTGTTTTCTAATAGGTATACATTTAAGATGATGATTATTTATTGACCAATAAAGTCCACGTCGTGTGAGACAGTAATTAGTGAAACATTAGTGTGAAACATTTACTTCCATATATATTTAAGTGCTTAGATGAAAAGATTAGACAGGTAAGATAGGGATGAACTGTTGTTAGAAATATCTTTTTCTTCAGATAAATTTAAAATCCTCAGAAAGCACAGATGACTACTCAACGTACAAACAGTTAACGGGATATTTAATCAGTGGATGGTGACTAGTAGTGGAATCCAGGATGCGCATTTCGTCCCATTTGGGACTCGTTAGCTGGATGTGCCTGCATTTCTCAGTGAGTGATGATGTTCCCACCGAGGCTCGAACCCAGTGCCCATAGTTTCAAACGCCAAAGCGTTATCCACTTGACCACTAGATATGTCAACCTGAGACGGAGCACTTCGGTCCAATCAATCAACGGGGAAATCTAAAATTCAGTTAAATCAATATGAAGCGTCGCACAAGAGGTGGCTGTCGTGGCCCAAGTGGTCTAGTGGATAACGCTTTGGCGTTTGAAACTATGGGCACTGGGTTTGAGCCTTGATGGGAATGACATCACTGACTGACTGGGAAGTGCAGGTATATCCAGCTAACGAGTCCCAAACAGGACGAAATGCGCGTTATCCAGGATTCCACTGCTAGTCACCACCCACCAATTAACTCCTAATTAAATGCCCAGACATCGTCGAAGCATCTGCCCAAGAAGCCGATATGTCAACCTGAGACCGAGCACTTCGGTCCAATCAATCAACGGGAAAATCTTAAGTTCAATTAAGTTAACGGGATAACTCAGTAACCAGCGCTGTAGTCTGGAATTAAAGCAGACATTTTTGTGTTCTCTGTGATGATAGTACCTGATAAGCATCAGTGCCTCTGAAAACATTCAGAGGTGTTCATTTTAAAAAGTGGTTTCAAGAAAGCTAGTAATCACCAGTGCAACAGGGAACTACTCTGATGGGTGTGATGCCTATTGTACAACAAGTGACGGATCCCGCCACCCAAGTAGTCTGGTGGATAATGCATTGGGTTCGAATCTCACTCACTGAGGAATGAGGGTATATCCAGATGATGGGTCCAAAATGGGACGAAATCAGCATCCTGGTTTCAATTGCTAGTTATCATCCGCCAAATACTTCGTGTTAATCGTCAGACAACGTCCAAGCATCCTCATTAGGAGGCGATAAGTCAACAGAGGCCGAACATCTGGGTCTAATCAAGCAATATGAAACTCAAAATTGACTTAAATAAATAAGGAACTACTCTTCCCGATGGTAGTCAGACATATGCATGAGAATGACGTGCATTTTGAAAGTGTTAACCTCAAGTAACTTTACATCAAAAGGGTGTGAGGTCAATCGAAATTAAATAGTGCTAACTTTGTCTAAATAGTTGGACAAGCAGACAACCACTTGTCCAGAGTTGAGTTTCATTGCGTATAAAACTGACTCATTTGCATTACTAAACTATTCCTACACGCCTTCATGTATGCTCTCTCTGAAGGGCCAGAGGGGGTCAATTAGGAATTATGGAACTTTGGACTGTTTGGTATTACGTGCACAACTTTGCATATAGCAATTGTTGAGCTCTTCTGACACTCTACCAAAGCAATAAGTATCATAAAACATTTATCTGGTAGCAGAAGACCGATGATCTTAGAAAATGTTTGAATGTGAATTGGCAGAAGTTAGAATTCATGGACCACTGGATCGGGTCCCAGTGCCGCAATGGTCTACGAGCTAGCTCGCCTTGTAACCAGAAGGTCCTGGGCTCGAACCCCGGTGGGTGCGCACTGTCGAAGAGTCCCGGACTAGGACGAAACAGCTGTCCAGTACTCCCTGTCGGTTTTCCAGTGGTTCTCTAATTGATGTCAGCTCCTGATGAAATCCTCCATCCAATGAAGCTTTAACAGATTGAAGAATACTTAACCTACAAGTTTTAATCAATTAGTTCTTTGGGATAGTACTCCGAAGTTCACCGAAGGGGGGGGGGGAATAAATAGTGCAGCGAAAAAACTAGTCTATATATTAAGACTATAAAAGTGAGAATCAACCGATGGGTGAGAAACGAGATATCCTGCTTTTTGAGTCAACTTTTATATAATTACTTACACATATTAAACTCAAATGATTGCCATTACGTGAGGAAACAAGTACATCAGAAGTATCGATAGACAATGCTACATAATTTAGATCGTGTTTTTTAGGGTTTTCGATTAATTTCAGTTGTTCGATTTCGTCACGAACTAACAGCAGTTACAGAGGTCATTGAAAACCAGGGAGCACTGACCAGCTGTTTCTTCCTAGTACGGGACTCCTCGGTAGTGCACACCAAGACGCCATCGTGGGTCATTCCCAGGATATTCAGATTACGAGACCATATCATTAATCATTTAGCCACTTCATCTTGATATAGTGGACCCCACTGGCCACGACTTTTCATTACAGCTACAAGACATACTATGTATGTCTGGTTACACATACATAAGGAGGAGCAGTCTCTTTTGACTGTTAGGGTTGGAGAAAATAGGCCCAAATGGCTTGAAAAACAACTGGAATGTGGAACTTCAATAACCACATGTGGTTGAATATCACCTTTGGATGTTGACGACCAGCAGTAGAATCTAGGATGTGTGTTTCGTGCTATCTTGGAGTCGTCAGCTGGATGTATCTGCATTCGCTAGACAGGTCGTGTTCCCACTGCTAATCGAACGCTGTACCTATCGTTTTAAACGCCAAAGCGCTGTCCACTGTGCTAAAGCAACCACCTGATGTGCAATGGGTATCAGTTATATGTGTCACTGTCAACCACAATTGACCAAAATAATATCGTCACCGAAGCATTTCAGCCAGCCATAATCAACCAATCAATCAGAAGTTAATTGGTTGATGGTGACTGGCAGTGGAATCTAGGATGCGCGATTCGTCCTATTTGGGACTCGTCACCAGATATACCCGCATTCCTCAGTGACTGATGTGACTCAAACCCAGTGTCCAGCTGACGAGTGCCAAATAGGACGAAATGCGCATCTTGGATTCCACTGCTAGTCACCATCCACCAATTAACTTCAAATTACATGACATCGTCGAAGCATCTGCACAAGAAGCCGATATGTTAACCTGAGACCGAGCACTTCGGTCCAATCAATCGACCGGAAAATCTAGAACAGTCAATAGGAAATGCAGATCAGTGGAAACACAAGCTTTCACGATTATGTATAAAAATAGTCAGGGACGTATACTGTAATACTCTGTGATGACAGCTATCGGTAAAATCAAGCTCCACCCCACCTGTGTATAGAAGAACAATTTATTGTTACGTATAGCCTGCCGTGGTTAATGCCATCTGATTATATGATGAAAAGTGGTATTAGTTAATTATTATTCTTCATATTCATGTTTTATTTAGCCCTTCCTTTTTCCATTCTTCATACAAACTGATTTGATAAGGAAATGTATGATTAGACTGTTCGAAATGTATTACTCAAATACATCATATTTTTCAGATAAACTCCGTCTTCTTGTGAAATAAAAAGTTGAAAAAGCAAACCATATATCACGACAATATTTAAACAAAATAATTCTTTCATTGCATTTAACTTTTAGAAATTGTTGGAATTCCACTGCTACTCAGATTTTTACTTCTACTTCAAAATAATCATTTCTATGGTGTTGGTGGAATGCTTACTAGCCATGTAAGTGATCGAGGTTAGATTCTCGCACACACTAATTAACCTCACCTAATTTACTACTGACCTGTAGTGAGTCAGGAAAACAGGGAAGGTTGAATGTGACGCTAACAACCCCACCCTGTGGAAACAACTCCCATGAGCCTAGCACCTTCAGGTTACGAGACCAAGCTCTTTGAACAGTCTGCCGCTTGGGAAGGAATCAGATGACTCATGAATTATCACATAGTATCACTGGCTTTCACACATAAATAAAATCCACAACAGTTTGAGAATCCAAAAATATCTCACTTATTCTCACTATCAAATGATTTTCCATCAACTATTTGAATTTACCAACTAGCATCGGTAGTTCAGTGGTAGAA
Organism: Trichobilharzia szidati; assembly: GCA_944472155.2. Classification (NCBI taxonomy): domain Eukaryota; kingdom Metazoa; phylum Platyhelminthes; class Trematoda; order Strigeidida; family Schistosomatidae; genus Trichobilharzia; species Trichobilharzia szidati. The sequence goes on along the minus strand of OX235276.1, from coordinate 46,776,383 downwards.
CACTCTTCAACTATGCGAAAGGTACGAATTTCAATTCCAGGTAAACACGTTCCTAAACCGCACTCAGTCGGTAATAAGGTCTGTAACGAAGGTGGGAGGTTGTACGTGAGGCTAGCTAGCACTCTGTAAAAAAGAAACATCACTCCTACTGAATCTTCAAAGCTCAAGCAAAGGAATAAAAGAAATAGAATAGTAATCATGCGATCAGAATAAGTGCTCATCACATTTCAATAAGTGATCAATTAATTGATTGCATGGAGGATTTCATCATGAGCTGACATCAGTTAGAGAACCATTGGAAAACCTGCAGGGAGTACTGGACAGCTATTTCATCCTAGTTTGGGACTCTCCAGCAGTACATACCCACCGGGGTCAAAACCCAGGACCTTCTGGTTACAAGGCGAGCTAGCTCGTAGACCATTGAGCCACTTGGACTCGATCCAATGGTCCTTGAATTCTAACTTCTGTCGATTTACGACATAACGAGACCATTTCGCAATGTCTTCTTAGATGAGTTATTGCCTCATCTTCAACCTTCTGTACCCTACTGGTCACGGCTTCCCACTAGAACCCCAGGTTAACTGCCTGAATAGGACCAGTCTTTAGTGAGCGTCAGATTAATTTTCAAGTATTGGTTTAGTAGGGATGCAATTAATTGATATCCAGTAGACAAAATAAAACACGCAGAGTGTAAAACTAAAATAAGACTATACTGATCTCTCTCTCTTTCTCTAATAAATAAATTTTGAATAAAGAGATTAACATTTCCAGGTCATGTATGCATTGTCACCGGTTTGTGTGTGCGTGTGTAAACAACTCACTGTTTATTAAATCGTTTGTAGAGAGGTGTGTACATTGTTAGTGTGATCGTGCATTTGTGTGTCTGTATATTTCAGCCATACCTACCACACACACACACACACACACAGGTAAGATGAGTTGAAACCCATCCCTCCAATTAGATGACGAAAAAGTGATGACAAAGGAAAACGATAGACACTTCCTACCATTTCCAGTATTTGTCCTATTTACTGGCCCACCTGATGAGTGTGTGTGAATGTCTGCATAAAATTTAGAACACTGAGTAAATAGTCGGGGTGATGGCTGGGTGACAATAGTAGTTTTTTTGGTGTAATAATAGTACTAGTGTCTGTGATCGTGTAAGCTATCTGTTGTTTGTATATTGTATGTATGTATTTGACGCCATGCATGTTGATAGGTTGTTTTCTAAATGACAGAGAATGTTGACTCATCACCTTGTCTCATCTATCTTCTCTGCCTTCCAACCTATCCCAACCCCCATATGCAAACAAACACATGATATAACGGCAACTCAAAAAATAGTTGAGAAAGTCCACCTGAATTATCTTCTTTTCAGATCTCACGGGAATTACATAGAGTTGATAACAGAGAAAAAGTGATACACAATAAGTGATGAGTAATGGAGATTTAGATATACACGAAATAGAAAAATAGGATGAATTCTTGCCTTATCAAGTTCACCAAGTGGGAGGAGGGAGGAGTGGTGATAGAAATGTAACTATGATTTACTAGAACTAGCGAACTTCATCCCTATACTTGGCGCGTCACGAAGGGCACTTTGAACAAAATACAGACCTTCGTCAACAGCTGTCTTCACTCAGTAATCAGTAATTAGATGGCCGGTCAGAAAACATCAGCAACAGGGATCTCTAACAATGAGCGAACCGACTCAACAGGAACCGACTGTGCAACAAATATGCAGGAAGAAAGTGAGGTGCATTGGCCATGCTCTGAGAAAACAAACCATCAAGTGACATCACACGTCGGGCCATCGAGAAGTAGCGAGTTGGTCGTCAGTGCGAGGGTGATATGGGGGAGGTCATGTGAAGAGGAGATGAAAGGTTGGCAGAGAACCGAATTCAATGAAGACGTGTGGCCGAAGCCCTATGTTCCGCTAGGAACTAAAAGAAACAACAAAAACAATTAAAGTCCATCCCAGTGGTTACAATGGAGATGTGTGATCACTGTCTCGTAACCTGAAGAACCTGTGTTCAGCCAATAGTCAATTATTATGGTTATAAATAGCTATGGAGACTCAAACTTAGAAACGGACTAGTTAATCAACTCCCCAACCGCGCTTGGTTCATCATATTTCCCTAAATGATGTCATTTGTACCTTGAAATCCATTAAAAATCGTTTTCAAGGACCAAACATCCCAGAATGAAAATGACCTAGACTTTCACTGTATACTCAAGATGTTGGTTACTAGAGTAACAAGTAAAGATAGATGATGTGACATAAGTTTAAAAAGCTGTTTTTTATTATTTGACCCAATCGATGGCTGACTCATTCTGGCTGTAAGACTCTTAAGATACATCTGTCCACCAGCCATGTTTTCATGAACTGGACCTCTACCAAGGTGTCAGTTAGCATACTGAAAAATGTGCAAAGGGTTGGTTGTATGATTACAGCTAGATAATTTGTAGTGCATCAAAGAAGTTCGCCAATACAACTGAATCTCAGCCATCACTCTTTCAACAGTCAGTTTGTTTATCTGTACTGATTGGATCAGATTGCAGACAATTAGATTTTCAGGAAACAAGAGCGCGGCTGCTGCGTTGTTGTGTAATTGTGTATTTTTATACTTTCTTCATACTAAAGTTAATAAATACACTTTCGAGCAGCCGTCAGTGTTACATTCTCCCTCTACTAGGTGGAGTGGTGTTAAGAGCAGCCTTGACACCTGGTTATATGTGTCAGATTAAGGAGTCATCAAGTAGTATGGCCAGAGCTAAGGTCTTGCTGGGTAGATGGCCACACACCAATTATGAGCGTTATTTTCAGTTGAAGCCAACTGGAGACGAGCTCAAAGTCGTTCAACCAGCATGACTGCCCAGTTGCCTAGAAATCCTGCAAAACCTTTACTGTGAGATATCCTGGTCCACTACCCAGTTTTTGTACGGAGGTGTTGTGGATTAGCTGTAGTATCCGCTTTTCAACTAGAACTTATTGAGTTCGAAACCTTCTTCGCCTACTCCAGTTTATACAACTGGGTAATATAACAGGGCCTGGAACAAACAAATTTTGTTCATACCCTGATTCAGAGAAGATCTGTTACGATTAAGTGAGTTCAGATATTTGACCAAGAAGACAAGTGATTACATTTCTCTTGAAGTAAATCATTGAAAAGAACTGGTCAGGTGTTTGCCGCTTACAGAATCAAAACAAGAAGAAGAAAAAATTTACGACCAGTTGTTTTTAATAACTTTTTCAGACTCAGAAATTTTAGAGTACAATAACCCAGTAGAGTAAACCACAAATACATCAGAAGCTGAAGTATTGGGGTACAAGTATAAGATGGTTCATTATATTTCAGGACTCCAGTTGAACATAGACAAGATGGAGGTTATGAAAATAACCAACCAAAAACAACAGCAGCATCAATATCCAGAGCCAATCACCATCTACGGGAGGGATTTGAAAGAGGTTACTTCATTCACTTATCTAGGGAGCATTGTCTCAACTACAACAGGAACGGACGAAGATGTCATATTGAGAATCGGGAAGGCGAGAAACACATTCATCAACCTGAAACCAATCTGGAAATCTTCGTCACTCAGCCTGCATCAACAACAAAATTCGGATTTTCAATACAAACGTCAAGTCACTTCTTCTATGCGGATCAGAAACTTGGTGGGTCACAAAGAATATTTCCGACAGCCTGTTGCAGACCTTTATCAACAACTGTCTTCACTGGCTCTATACTGAAGATCAGATGGCCGGAAAGAACAAGAACCAACAAGAAACTATGGTATGAAACAAAACAAGAACAAGAGGCAATCGCCAAACAAATATGCAGGAGAAAGTGGAGATGGATTGGACACTCGCTGAGGAGGCCACTAGGTGACATCGCGCGTCAGACCAGTGCTCGAGTGGAACCCGAAAGGGAAGCGGCGAGTGGGACGTCCAAGGGTGACATGGAGGAGATCGTGTGAAGAGGAGTTGAAACAGTATGGACTAACATGGACGCAGGTGAAAAGTACAGCAGAAGACAGAAGCAAGTGGAGACGGGCAGCTGAAGCCCTATGTTCCACTAGGAATCCAAGGGGATAATAATAATAATAGTATTTCAATAGTTTACGCACAATGATAAGTTTTGTTCTTGGTAATATTTCAAGCAAAATCACTGCCCGTGTTCACAACACTGACATTAATGGTTTATTGGTTTTGACAGTCATTCAAATGTAATATAAAGTGTACAGTCATTAAGAATTTGATATAAAATGTGAATAGACAATTAAGTGACATGTTTGTGTATTTATAATCAACAGAGATATACCCTTCAGGGGATGAGTAATATTCAAAGTGTGAGAGAAACATGAATGCTACAAAATTATAGGCAGACAAACGAGCCTTATTCACTATGCAACCGACCGCTTTACTTAGTCATCATATTTGTTATTTGTCATGCTGAAAACTCACTCACATTCAACCGTACCCCAGTTGTGTGTGCTATAATTTTGTAGTATTCATACTTCTCTCACACTACTGAACATAACTCACCCCTCCCTAAAACTCAGTTGTTTTTTTTTTCATTGTAAATACTCAAACATGTCACATTTTATCTTGTGGTCTTGATGACTGCCGTTTATATTGGATTCAAACAACAATCAAAAGTCACTGATTACCATTAGCATTATTTTCTCTAATACTTGTATCCCAATACTGCAGTTTATGGTATAATTTTTGTTCCCCTTTACTGGTTATTTGTATTCTAATATTCATGGATTTATAACTGTAGAACCGGAAGAAGTTATTGAAAATAATTGTTTAGTAAAAATTTTTCTTGCCCTGAATTATGTAATCTCGAGAGATATATCGCCATGGTCCTCGCTAGCGAAAAATTATTTCCAGATCACCATAAAATTTGGGCCCGGTTTTTCCAATAATAACTACCTTGTTCACAACACCGGGTGACGTGGTTTCAAATCTGAGAAGGGATAGCAGTTGATTCAAGGTTTCAGATACATCCTGATGACGAGTTCCAGTAAGCGCGAAACTTAGGTCCAGGGTTTTCTGCTTACTGTTTCAAAACATTTATCACTAACTTGGGAAGTGAGTTTGAATGGTGCGCCTCCTAGATCTGTGGTCACATTGGAAGTTGAGTGATACAGTTCAGTCAACATCACTGAAGACTAGCCAAATGTTGCTGCTTACTGCCTAGTGACCAATCAATCAATAGGATGAGGTCAATACAACTGCACGATATATATGCCACTGATTGAAATATGTGGTAGGGCTTGTCAAACGGATCAAAATGAAGAATAACTTAGTTTTGAGGTCAAATTTACTAAAACTGGTGATTGGTGACTAGCAGTGGAATCCAGGATGCGCATTTCGTCCTATTTGGGACTCATCATCCTGCATTCCCCAGTGAGTGATGATGTTCCCAACGAGGCTCGAACTCCGGGGCCCATAGTTTCAAACGCCAAAGCGTTATCCATTAGACCACTTGGGCCACGAGAGCTGGCCACCTCTTGTGCAACGGGTCATATTAATTATTTAATTGAATTTTAGATTTTCCCGTCGATTGATGGTTGGAGCGAATTGCTCGGTGTCAGGTTGGCATGTTGGCTTCTTGTGCAGATGCTTCGACGATGTCATCATATTTGTTATTTTTGTCATCCCGAAAACTCACATCCAGCCGTACCCCATTTGTATACTATTCATACTTCTCCCACACTATTGAGTATAACTCACCCCTTTAAAATTCAATTAAATAACTGAGTATATTTTTGTGCAGCATTATTATTGTCAGAGTGAAAAGAACAAAAACACAAAAAATAATTTTCCAACAACTTTTCTCTGTTATCTACTTCCTAGCAAAGAAATACTGCGGTTCATTCCACTTGACTGACGTTGAAGTATCGTGCTGGGGAAAATGTGGACTGGGAAAGCCTCAAAAAATCTTTTCAGGCTCTGATAAAGATTTGCGGCTTTATATTAAAACCAGCTATCATGCAGCACATAATTCGTTTGGCCCATCATCAACTGAACAGTTTAGTGGTAGGCTGTTTAGCATCCAAAATGAGTGATGCAAGTTTGAATACAAGAGGATGAAACGAGGTTTATTCGGAACTACTGACACTTTCTTCTGGTGAATATCGACAAATAAGAAAACTTATGGTTCCTTTATCGATGTATATGCTTGTAAGTGATCATATCTGTTAATAAAGTTGCCTTTGAGTACGCTTGTTGTGAGATAGCAGTTTTCTTCCAGTTCAGTTTGTAGCTCTTATTAACTGTCTTGTATTCATATCTCTTGTTCCACTATCATGCCCTTTTGAGTTGAAATAATTTTTGAAGTATGTCACATATATTTTTGCATTTATGATAGCTTATATTATTCTTAGGTCGTCAGCAGTTGATGAAAAGCTGTTAAATAGGAAGAAATATGAGGTCTTTTTATTCTGCAGATAAATTAATTTTTACGAGTTCAACCACTCATTGATATCATTTAAAGAACCATTGAAAGCCAGGGAGTACTGGACAGCTGTTTCATCCTAGTTTGGGAATAATCGGCAGTACACATCCACCGTCACGGTTCGAACCCAGGACATTCCGGTTACAAGGCAAGCTCGTATATCATTCAGCCACTGGGACCCGACCCCTCAATGGCCAGCCCATGAATTCTAACTTCTACCAATTCGGGATTTAGCACGACCACCAAACACTGTCATCAGTGGAAAATCCATCCTCACACTTGACTGGTTGGACCTCACTGGTTGACTTCTCACTAGAACTCCAGGAAACTCCATCTTGCAGCGCTAAATCACGAATTAGTAGAAGTTAGAATTCATGGGCTGACCAATGAATCGGGTCTCAGTGGCTGAATAGTATACGAGCTTGCCTTGTAACCGGAAGGTCCTGGGTCCGAATCCCAGTGGGTGAGTACTGCCGATGATTCTCAAACTAGGATGAAACAGCAGCTGTCCAGTGCTCCCCGGTTTTCAGTGGTTCTCTAACTGATATCAATCCGTGGTCAAACTCGTAAAAACAAATTGGATCCTTACAAACCAACTCTTGAAGATAAATTAATTCCCTCTTTGTTCAGACTAATCAAGGGGAATGGTTGTATTGTAACAATAGAAGATAAGAGACTTGCAAAAGGACTTTTATTATGGAAAACACATTTATTCTTAGACATATTAAAATTAAGCTAAGTTAGAGGAGAATAAATCGTTCTGATTGGTTGGCGATTGGCCTAAGGTTACACAAGTTGTCCAATAAGGTTATTTCATGTTCAAAATGGAAATTAAATCCATATTTGAGGAATAATCACTTATACGTTTATACAGAAAAGTTTTAACATACTTGCTTAGAAAGACATGTGTTGATTCTCTTTTGAATTTGATTAAGTAATCTTTGGATTTAACCTCACCTCCCTTTGATCTAATGCAATTTCGCTTGTCTCTTGTTTCTGTGATTTGGGTTGAACTCAGTACACTGTTACCCAATTTTTTAGTTACTCATCGTCTTACTCACCTCTCGTCTTTATTACGTAACTCCTTTACTATTGTATGCATACACACTTAATAGTAATTTATTTAGACTGTAAGCAGCAGATGATGAGAAGTCAACGAAATGAAATAAATGATGGTATCATACTATTCTGCACAACCCACTGTTGTTCTTGCTTTATTCAAATTCAAAAAGGGGAATAAATGCATTAAATCTCTACATTGTACATCTCATATATCTTATGTCAGTAATGATTAAAGTGTATACCCACACGCGAACGCACACCCACGCATCCTTACACACACACACACATTTACCCGGAGATCTAGCGTAAAAAAAGATGTTCTGATTCTAAATGGTGATTATCATGTAAGGAGAATGATTGACATTTATATATGAAGCAATGATTAGAACAGAAATTATAATTTATCAGTTAAGGTAATCTTTTCAATGCGGTAGACTTTGTCGGGTATGCAGTAGTACTCAATGTTTGTTAGATATGTGCTGAATTCTAGGCTTCACTTCAATTAAGAAAGTTGTTTTATTGGCACAAAATCCAATATTTGTGTTATACACCCCCTGATTTTGCTTCCGTAATTGCCAGCTGTTCTAAGGCTTAGGTTAACAAATTCTGAGCGCAGCCTTCTATTTTCAGCCCAGCAATAATGATTACTTGGTTAGATGACGGTTAGTTTCTTAATTGGACGTAATAAATCACTTATGTGACTCAAATCTTCTAAGTGACGATATTTCGTGTTGAAATTGTACCTTAGTTAAGTCATCAACTTTAGATCAACTGCTTTTCACATATTATACGTGAGTAAGGTTTGCATCCTTTGTTTTACTAATAACATGCCTTAAATTCGGAACACTTTCTATTTCATTTCTTTATTCATTTGAAGTATACGAGCAACAGTGAAATGGTATAGACCTTTATTACAATCGAAATGTGAAACAGGAAGAACCGTACTACATTTGAATGCATTATCTATTATCATTAACTGTGATACAGCGCCTAGGTGGTTCAGTGGTAGAATACTCGCCAGCTGTCGACATGGTAGTGGTGGTGGGTTGATTCCTAGCTGGCGCATTCAGAAACAATGCCTCATCAGTAGGAAACCTGATTATAGAGGGAAGGTTGGATATGACGGTGTGCTGAGAGCTGTCTGCAAGCCAAAATTGTGTACAACAATTTACGTCAATGTTTACGTCCCAAATCTTGGTCATGAGAAAAAACAAGAACAAAGACTAACCTTGAGGAACTCACCAGCCAATCACGGCAGACTTAGCGTTGGCGGATATCATTCGCAGATATATCACCGGACTTTTTAAGAAACAGCAACAAACAGATGACTGAATAACCTTCAGCAGGGAAAACGACCAATCAGAAGACGTTGCTTCTCTTCTAACAATAACGAATAATAATGTAAATAAAAATCTATAAATATCTGTTGATTTTCTCAATAAACGATCTGTTGCCTGGCCCTTGTCTTCTGTCGTTACAACACCAGCAACTCCACCTGATGAAAATAAACAACACTACCTCTACTAAAGTGCGTCGGTGGCATAGCGGTTAGGACGCTCGCCGACCATTCACATGGTCCGGGGTTCGATCCCCGGTCGACACCCTCCTTTACCTTTCCTAACCGGTAATAAGCCCAGTAAGGAGGAGAGGTTGGGCATGTAACTAGTACCACTGCCACTGAAACTTCTAAAGAAAGCTCTAGCTTGAAGTCCGTTGTTCCATTCGGAACGCAAGAGAATAAAATAAATAAATAAATGATAAAATGCATATCCAACTCTCCTATCTCATTTGTGTTGTAGTTCAACTTGATTTGTTCATTGGTCTTTACTTCCTGTAATGTGATAACTGTACATTCACATATATTTGATAGATTTACCTGCATACCAAACTAATTTGGGGCTTTCATGTGTTCATTTTCATTGATTGTCTATAGTTTTGCATGTTCGAAAGCCATGGATGAGGATATCAAAGCCAGATAAAATGGGGTCTGAAAGTCATGACAGGCATTCATTACCCTGCAATCAGTGTGAAAATCTCCAGTGTTCACTCAGCACAACGAGCAGAATCCGAAATGATTAACGCTAATGTCAGGTGAGGCTCAGGGACTTGATGGGAGCGTCATCAAAATTATTTCAAACAGCCTACTGCAGAATTTCATCATCAACTGTCTTCGCTTGATGCTGAAGATCAGATAGCTGGTCCGGAAAGGTGTGAAGCAAGCAACTAAGAACTCTTGCAGGCAGTGAACCAGCTGATAACCTTTTGGTGGACAATTGTGTAGGAGGAAATAGATAGACCATAACCTGAAGAGGCATTCAAGTGACACCACACATCAGGTAGTCAAGTGGAGCCAGAATGGAAAACGATGAGTTGGGTGTGGGTTCCAGGGTGACATAAAGACGATCATGTAAACAGGAGGAGATATTAGCTAGTTGGCAGTCGTAGAGCCAAACGGAAATGATACCAGAGAATATAGTCAGATGGAGGGAGATATGCTGCTGAAGCCCTAGATATTCCTCTCGGGAAATAAAGAACGAATAATAATAATATAATGGGACCTACGTCAACTTAGTATGCATTAGATTTTTAAATGAAACAGATCATGAAAAGAAAAAATAGAAATGAGTACATTTCATTTCCATTAAGTAGGAAATGTGTATAGTTCAGATTTTTTAACTGATAAACACAGATAACAGTTTAGTTAGACTATTTTAAATTTTCCGGAATGAAACTGTTGGAAACATTGAACAGCTTAGCTTTACTTTTAGTTAATATTATATTTTTGAATGTAACCTTAGTAACCTGTTACATATCAGTTGTTGACACCTTGTTTGAATTTACTCTAACAACTAATGTATGTGTTCATATTCCCAAATAATTAATATAAAGCAGCATCGATAAAAATAAAACGTTTAGATTACATCATTTAACGTTTTTGTTATTCTTGTGATATGCATCAGTGAGTGAGTGATTTATTGACGGAATGCTCATCAGCCATGTGGTTCTACTTCGGATACACCTACTATTAAACTTCACTTAGCCCGTATTCAACCTGGAAATAAGAAAAAGTTGGGTGTAAGGCTAACAGCCCACACCTCTCTCGTGAAAACAAAACAACACCATCACCATGAAAGCTTCAAAAGTAACTTACTTTGAAGCATCAGAAAGTAGGAGAATAAGGTCATTTGGAATTTTTGTTTACCTACCTAACATACACTGAGATATACTGCTAATTTATTTACCAGGTACATTGATTACCATCCCTTTTGTTACATAAACTGCTTGAACAAATGATTTAACATTACCATTATTTGTAAATTCAGTTTACTTCTGGTTATTTAGTGGTGGCTTACAGTGGAATCCAGGACCTGCTTGTCATCTGGATGGTTGTGACTCAGTAGTCTAGTGACTACCACTTTAGCTTTTGAAATAATGACAACTGGGTTTGAGTATCATTAAGGAACGCTAACATTCACTAAGACGAAGGTACATTCAGATGATGAGTCCGGAACAGGACGAAACTTGCGTACTGGATTCCATTGTAAACAAACATCAAACGAGTAACTTTAAGTTCTTTATATAGTCGCTCAGTGAATGATCACTATTTTTGATAAAAAATATCAGCCCATGGAGTATATGTGTTTATGAAAGTATCATTGCGAACGTCATGCTGGAATTGATGAACAGAGCAGCAGCTACCCAACAGCAGTTGTAATGACCAAAATTGAAGTATTTCGTTCTGAATGCAGGAACCACTTGACGCCTTATTTTGGATAGCTTACCAAACTTCCACGAGTAACGCATAATTCAAATAATATCAACAATAAAATCTGCGTTTTAGAATCTGTGACACTGTTTATTGCTAATAATCACATGTTAAAAAATACAGAACTATCTCAACAATTCCATCCAGCAGCCACACAATCAAAAATTTTCTGGAGTGCAAAATATGTCTGAAAAAATAAAGTAAATTGGCGAAACGCGATCATATATCACCTAAGAACCAAAAAGAATATTCCAAAGAAGGTGGAGTCAAAACTCAGTCTGCAAGAATCAAAAGGAACAAAACTCATTTTACACACACTGTCCAAGGTCAAGCACTCGCTCCACGTCATAACCTTGAATGCACTCAAACAAAGTCTCACTCGTAAAATGACACGTTATTATCAACAGTCCACCGACACTTAACAGCAAAGAGAAGCTTTAAAAATAGGAATCAACCTAAAACAAAGACAAATAACAACAGTTATGTCGAAAAGAGACCCACAAATTTTTGAACAATGATATACAGGTCGAGTAGAAAGGGCAGTAATTACAAAATTGGTTGAAATATTCAAATAAGTATCAAAAATATTGTAGACAGATTCTTCATGTAGGGATTTCCAGATCAATTATTCCCCTACAACAGTTCTCCAGAGTAATTCTTTTCTTCATTATAACATTTACTTCAAATTTCAATAATCAGGTTTGTGTAAAACATGGCGGTCTGTTTAAAACTTGAACTACCAAAATGCCCCCACGATTATATTGCATATAATTCTCTTATTCAGTTTGTTTTAATCTATTAAAATATGACCTCTAATTATGTTTCCTATTCTTGTGAGTATTTAAAATGTCTGCAAACTACTGATTTGCAAGTTTCTACCAAACTTGAGAAAAATTATAATCGTGTACGTCAGTATGTTCCTGTGTAACAACAGAAGACAAGGGCCAGGCAACAGATCGTTTATTAAGGAAAATCAACACATATTTATAGATTTTAATGTACATTATTGTAGATTAGTAGAGAATACAGTCGTTTGATTGGTTGTTTCTCACAGAAAGTTAACCTTGCATCTCTTTGTGGCTGTGTCAGATCATCCATATGCTAACTGTATCCGCCTACGAAAAGCCTTTGTTCTCATTTTCTCACCACCAATATTGGGACATAAACATTGACGTCAATCACTGTCTGCCAACTTTGGCTAGCAGCCAGCTCTCACCACACCAGTACATGAGACGATTGTTCCTGAGATTTTTAGTACAAACTGTCAATCCCTAGGAAATACAACTAGCTATCTGAAATCTTTAATCATTCAATAATGTATTTGGGTTGTAAGATGTACTCGTCCTTTTTTTTCTAACGGTCTTTCAACCAAATGTCGTGTATTTCTCGAAGGAGACAAAGAAGAAATATCATAAGGGATTGGTTTTTGCTTCAGGTCTGACGTCACTTTGTCACGCGATCTATTGTCAGTTACTATTTTCTTTGAAGATTCTGGACAAATTGATGCTATTATCCAATAAATTTCTCTGAAAAATTTGTGCATTATATGAACACTATTCGGAATAAAGCTATCAATACTATTGTTATTATTATTCTTCAAAATTATCTACTAAAAGGACGACCAACCGATTTTTAAAGTTTTGTTCCTATAGACAGAAACAGGAATTTAATCCGTTTTCTTTCAACTGGGGTCCAGAGAATTTGCAGAGAAGACAATGTTAGTGATGAACTTGAAAAGTTAAAAGAAACTTTGATAGAGAGTGGATATCCACGACAGTAAATTATGTGAAAGAAATACACCGTAAGACAGGGTAGGCAAAAACGTGTTGCATCTAAAATGAGAATTTAGGCGTGACACTGCGAGTAAAATCCTTATTATTTCATCCAAACACGGCTCACCCTACCCACACACCCCATCTTGCTATTTTTTAAGGAAATATATCTTGTAGTCACACCACATATTATATTGTTATACTTTCTCTAGTTAAACTTTATTTCTACTCAAAAAAATTGTTGAACTCTGTCCTTTTGTTTCCAGGCCCACTTGGTTAATTTACTAACTTATATCATTCCGGACTAATGTCGGTCTTAGTTACTATCAGTTACTCCTTGTCATCACGAAAAAAGTATGTTCAACTCTTTAATGTAATTTGTATGTCTGCATTGTTCAGTTTGTTGCCAGCTAGTTGAGAAGAATCCTCGAAATAATAAAAAGATGAGCTGATATTATCCTGGTCCACATTTGTCGTTCTTGCTTTGTTCGTGTTTTTTTATAATGGGAAGAACTGTATGAAGATCTTAGAAATTTGGCTAGCAAGGCAATTAAGAGAGACATTCTTTTGCTATCACTCTACGAATAACCTACTCTAGCCGCCCATTGGTGCATCTCATTACTGAAGAAATGTTACTTCGATTGTCCAATTCAATGTGTAATAAAAATTATTTTCCAGAGTTTATTTTATGGACAGACGTTTCACCCCAGTTTGGGGCTCATCGGCAGTACCCACCCAATGATTTACGAACCTAAGATCTTCTGGTTACAAGACAAGCCCTCGGGATCCAACTCAATGCCTCATGAATTCTAACTTCTGCCAATTTGTGATTTTTAGCGCGACCATCCACCAATCTCATCGACGAGTTTGTGTCCTCACTCCCGACCTGGTGGACTCCACTGTTCCATTTTTTATTATTTATTTATTCTTAATTTAAATTCTGCTTAGATTCCATACTACTAATAATCCTGAATAAAAAAATAAAAGTCATCTAGGGATATAGAATTGTTCAAAATAATTTGTCATGACAGTGATAATACTTAGAACAACTAATATGAGGATGATTCATCCTTAATTCATATATCTTCAATTTTCTCACAAACACACACACATAAACATACATACCCGTGTACAGATGAACACTTGTCATTTGTTTTAAATAACAAAAATAAGAGCTGCACATAAATTATAAAATTTCTACTTAAAAATGAAACAGAAATATCTCATTTCAAAAAGAAAAAGTTCGAATCATCATATTGTTTTCCCGTCTGTTCAGAAACATACATATGGTATAATTATATATATATATATATAATAGCTCAAAGTACCGACCAATTAGAATCTTCTTTCTGTCAAGGTCAATTTGAACGTATGTGCACTGATGCATTCATGTGAATAAGCAGTGAAATAATTGCCCAGATGTGTGTGTATGTATATGGATTGTAATAACCTTAAAGGCAGTCTAATCATGAAATAGAGAAAGCCATAGATTTGAAAATACGATCAACACATACATTTCAACATAGAGACGACTTAATTTTCATAGTTGAATGGTTTTTGAAAAAAACAACGACATTAGAGTCTGTAATAAAATTATGTTTGGGAAATTTTTTTCTGGATGTGATACCATCAGCTTGCGACGGGTAATGGTAATCATAATACAGGTTCGATCACGAGCTGACATTAGTTAGAGAATCATTGGAAAACAAGCAAGGAGTATTGGACGGCTGTTTCCCCCTAGGTTGAGACTCTTTGAAAGTAGGCCCCCTTCGGAGCTGGAACTCAGGAACTCAGACCAGATCGCAGACTATTGCGCCACTGGGACCTGATCCAACAGTTCATGGATTTCAATTTCTGCTAATTCGAATCCCTGCAAACCAACATTTGGTAGTTAATCTGATGCTCCCTAGCGACTGGCCGTAAACATGAAGTTATCTAGAGTTCCCGCGAGAAGTCGTAACCTGCGAGACCAGCCAATTCAGGTTAGAGATCAATTACTCATCTATGACAGTGGCTGGAGGTTGAGCTATATATATCGCGAATTGGCGGAAATTGGAATTCATATGCTGGTCATTGAACCGGGTCCCTGTGGTTGAATGGTTAGCGAACTCACCTTCTAGCTTGAAAGTCCGGGGTTTGAATCTAAGTGGGTGAGTACTGATGAAGAGTCCTAATCCAGGAAGAAACAGTTGTTCAGTACTTCATGGTTTTCTAATGGTCCTCTGACTGATGTCAAGTCGCGATTAGACCTGTTCATTTTTCGTGAATATCCATACATTATTATTGGTACTGGTAATCCTTTAGGTTTTGAGAGGAATATAAGGTCTCAGTAGCACATCTCCATTTAATGCTGCCCTCTGCAGTCTTTTTTAGCTGACACTACGATCGCCCATAAGCTCTCACCTCCTTTTCTTCAGGCATTCTCCTCCATGTGATCCTCATACCCACACCCTACTCATCGTTTTCCACTCAACTTACACTGGATAACCTGCTTGGCGCAAAATGTTACTCAACGGTATCCTTAGTGTGTGGCCGAACAATTTCCATTTTACTTGTCCTGAATACAAATTTTTAAAATTGTGAAACCAGGCTAGTGAAAAGCTGAGTACTCATATCTCCAGAATCATTTGAACTTAAAAATACTGTGTTCACAGTTAACAAAGAATTTATAAAACCAGTCGGATGCTGGTAACTATGTTCTAGAAATGTTTATTGTGTAATGTGAATTGTAATCTGGAAGAGAATAGATAAAGTGAAGATTCCTGGGCAAAACCAACAACAACAACAGACAACAATCAGCATAAATGGAAGGAGACTGAAAGAAACAACCTCCTTTACCTACCTGGGAAGCATCGTTTCAAATACAAGCAGACGGAACTGACGACGATATCAAAGCAAGAATCGGAAAAGCAAGACAAGCTTTCACTACTCTCAAGTCTCTGCGGAGGAGGTCAACAGCACTCAGCATCAAAAATAAGATCCAGATTTTCAACTCCAATGTGAAGTCAGCGTTACTATACGGATCGGAGACTTGGCCAGTGCATCATAAAGAGCATCTCAAACAAACTACAGACCTTCATTAACAGTTGTCTTCGCTCAATACTCAAGATCAGATGTCCGGTCAGAAAAGGTCAGCAACAGGGTGGGATCTCTGGCAATGAGCGAACCAACCAGGAACCGACTGTGAAACAAATAGGCAGGAAAAAATGGAGATGGATTGGCTGGTCATACTCTGAGGAAACCATCAAGTGACATCACTAGACAAGCCATTGCTTGAGTGGAACCCGAAAGGGAAGAGGCGAGTTGGTCGTCAATGCAAGGGTGACTTGGAGGAGGTAATGTGAAGAGGAGATGAAAACGTGTGGGCAGAGTTGGAGCCAGGTGAAAACTCTAGCAGAGAACGGAACGCAATGGAGAGGCACGGCTGAAGCCCTATGTTCCTCTAGGAACTAAAGGAAATAAAAATAATAATAATAGCCGTTGCTCTAGGCAGCTAATTTTTCGTGCTTTGGAATGCCTACCAGTGTGGCCAAATAAGGGCGTTGTTAAAAACCATCAGCAGTTCTATATTGGATCATTACAAAGCTCACATTGAAGAGTCTTTCTCAATCACTTACTGGATATCGAATAAATTACTGGAGGCATGTAGATACCGAACTCTCCATACACAACAAAGTCCCTCACAATTCGCTTAAAACAACCGGAGTTCCGTGGACAAAAGAAACAGGTGCAGCTAGCCAGCCACTATTGCTGCTGCTGAACCTATAAATTAATAAATTCTGTGTTACTCCCCTTAATTTATCTGATATTCAATCAATATTGACGCATATTAACTCGTATTGATGCTTTCCTAATGTAATCCATCGATACAGTTGATTCAACTGTTCCCAAATGGCGTTAATGGTGTACATAACAAAGATCCTTTAATTGAATTCTTGATTCTTTAATTGATATTGAAGCAGAAATCCTTCGCAAACGCCTCTCCAAATCTCTGAGGAAAACATACTTCGCCGCGAGCCTACGACTGACGTTTTCCTACAAGAAACTGTTCAACCAGATCACGAAAGACAAGCTGTCACATTGGGCCACCTCAACGTGCATATACCAGTTTACTTGCTCTTGTGGAGCTGAGTACATCGGCAGTACCATACGCCGACTTGGAAAACGCGCTCGTGACACTACCCAACCTGGTTAGAAAAAGGAGACCAAAAACGTGTATACAGTTCAGTGACAGAACATCTGGTCAACTCAGGACATTCAGCGCCTTTCGAAAAATCCTTCAAAGTAATATACAAGATTCAATCAAACCTATCAAAAGGAGTGAAATCAAGACATCTGGGCATAGCTGAGGCGTTAGCTATACAAAAACTCAAACCCACGCTTTGTATCCAAAAGAAATACGTCCAACCCCTGTCCCTGCCATGGCTATGATAAACAGGTAATTTTTTAATAATGACCATCCCATCGCCTTTCTTATCTAAACTTCCTGTTTATTCATGTTATTTTAAGTTTTTCTTAATCCCTGTCTACACTACCATATTTTCATATCCACACTTCCTGTTTATTTTTGTCATTTTACTATTTCTACATATTAAATCCCTAAGTGCATAAACAATTATTCATCATACTAATTTTTTATCCAAACATCCTGTATATTTTGTTATTTCCACATTTCTAACCCCCAATTCCACAATGTCAATCTTCTTTGTCATTATAATGCTACCTTGTTCGAGTTTTATCCGTGCCCCTGTTTATTATGGCATTCTAATTCCTAATTGTAATTTTTATTAATTTGACCCTTAACCGGAAATTATTCTGGAACTTTCCCATCCATTTGATATAAATACACGAATATACAGCCTAGGTGATGACTTCGTCGAAAAGAAAATTTTCTTCGCTGCAACTGTCTTTTTATTCCCTATGATTCTTTAATTATTACTGTCATATAAATGTAGGATTTGATTGTGATAAGAGCTGACTGCAAGCCAAGAATGCAGGCAACAATCCATGTCAATGTTCACGTCGCGAATCAGGGTCATGAGAAAGACAATAACAAAGCTTGACCTTGAAAAAATCACCAGCCAATCACAGCGGAGTTATAAAGTGTGGAAATAAGATTCGCAGATATATGACTTGATTTTCTGAGAAACGGTCACAAAGAGATAACGGAATAACCTTCAGCAACAAAACAGCCAATCAGAAGAGGTTGCTTTTCAGCTAACGATAACGCTAATAATTATAATATACATAAAAATCTATAAATACCTCTTGATTTTCTCAATAAACGAGCTATTGCCTAGCCTGTCATTACATGATGAAGAAGGGGTTATCCAAAAGAATATTCTTTTTTTCACAAACCAGTCCTTTCAAATTATTAATGGGGATGTTCAGTAGATTCGAAAAAAGGCGGGAGTTGGAGTAACAAATAAAAAAACTGATTATCTAGTCAATCTAAATGGGTAAAATGGACAAAAGCTAATGGAAATATCGTAAAGTGTTTGTATAAGATCTGTATCACAAATGCAATGTTATTAACAAACGATAATAATGGTAGTCATTATATAATAATAAAAAAAACTCGAAACACTAAAATCAAACAGAACTACGACCGTAGTGTAGCCAGTGTGATACCTTTGAACGTCGAGGTGTGATTTCATGTCCCGATTAACCAGTGATTTGGCCATGTATAAATGGCATATCTGAGGTTCTTTCGTGAAACATCAGTGCTGTAAAGCCATCACTATTTTCTTTCATATTTGGGTTCATTTTTCTTATAAGCTCATAACTAATACTAACTCTGGTCAGTAACTAGTGTGATGTGTCTAGTCCTATCTTCAGTGCAAACTGAATTCTATCAGTCATGTTTGCAATGTGGCCGCCATGCTAGGTGGCTCGCTATTACGGTGCACTGTGAATTGTTGGTATTAGATGGTCGGAGGCAATCGGCAGGAAGCCTTGGACCTAGGTTTTGGGCTAGTTGGCACTCACCAATCAGCAAGGCGTCTCTGAAACCCTGAACTCATGTTCCTCCTCAGATTCTAACCCGCATCACCCAGTGCTGTAGGACTAGATACATCACACCAGTTACTAGTTTCCAATCAAAGTATCCAATACAGTGCTATAAGAGATCAATCGTGAGCCCGAATGGCTCACTGGTAACGTCTCTGACTGCAGCACCGGGTGATGGATCTCAGGAAAGACATAAGTTCCTTCAAGACTGTAGATACGCCCTAATGATTGGTGACTACCAAATAGCACGAAACTTAGGTCCCAAGATTCCTGCCGACTGCCGCCAACCCTCTACTACTATTACTTTTCGCTAATAACACTGTATTTCTGATACAAATTAAAAAACACTTATCCATTTATACTGATTATTCGTTTTTCATATCTGTTACGTAATACCAACTCCTTTGCCTGTTAACCTCCACATGTTCATCCCCTCTAGAGTACACCTCCCACTAAATAATACATTTTTCAGAACATAATTAATTACCATTATCAGACCAGTTAAATGAATTCTTTCTTAAATGTAAATACAGTTGTACAGCTGTTGAAAATGGCTCATTGATAAGCAAAACTGTCTTCTCTGTTACGTCTTCTTTTGTCATTGCCTCAATATACTTCATAGTTTCCTACTTCTACCAGTTCACCATATTAGCACGCTTGTAACAGCAGAAGACAAGAGAATTGGTAACGGCCACTTTATTGAGGAAAATCACACCAAATTTATACATTTTTAGCCATATTTATGGTCGACCAGGTCAACAAATAATAAAGCATTCTGATTGGCTGTTAATTTCTTCAAGGTTAAACCTTGAGATTGTTTCCTGACTACAACGTAGACTATATCCAGATTTGAAAAATAAACGCTTCTATTTCTGCAGCTACTGACTTAAAGTGTTGTTTTCAATTTTGGCTACTTTCTATCAGTCTGGTCCATATACTGTTGATAATTCATGTCAGTAGCACATGGTACATACTGACAACCAGTGGTATCACTGTTTGTGTGTGTGAATAATGACCATTGTCTTTTGAACTACCACCATGCTAACATTTAGTACTATGTCCATCGTAAAACTGATAGGAACTGTGGCTACAACCGACTTTACCAAGCCAATTCTGGCTAAAATAGACTTGAAGAGGACTAAGTCAGAACGGATCGTGAAGGATATTTATTAGTACAGTGTTATTCAACAACCTAGAAGCACAGCTTAATACAAGGAGTATAACTGGTTATTTGTTAGTCTGCGTCGGTGGCATAGTGGTTAGGACGCTCACCGACCATGCACATGGTCCGGGGTTCGATCCCCGGCCGACGCACTCCTTTACCTCGCTATGCCAGAAATAATGCTGGTGAAGAGGAAAGGTTAGGCATGAGGCTAGCAACCCCATCCTGTAAAATAAACACTGCTACAGAAACTTCAAGCCACTAGCTTGAAGCCCTATGTTCCACTGGCGAATGTGAAGGAAAAAAATTTAAAAAAAGTATATGTTAGTCTAACTGTTTGAGGTACACAATACTTATATTGCTTGTTCAAAGTGTTCTCACCAGTACAAATCAGTCTCTCTTCTATCTTCATTTTTTGCACTCTTAAGGTGAGAAGTAATCGGTGATCAACAGGAATATCCAACCCAAAAATCAATTGTGTGATTACGTCACCAGAGAGATTATAAAAACAAAACGCTAAATGGTTTTGGATCCAACTTAGAGCAAGATAAATAATAATAGCTTTATTCTGAACGACGTGTCTGTATACAGTACAGAATTTTCAATCTTGATTTACCTACTCCTTATTACAGAGTCTTCAAGTAAAACAGTATTCGACAGCATAAAATTCAACGGAATTTTATATACATTAGCTGATACTGTTTCGAGAAGTTTTACATAAACTTTCGTGTAAATCGACAATTGAACAGACTATAAAAATACTATTTATTAGAAGGCTATGTATACCATGTACACTTTAAATCTATTTTCTTAAGAAAATAACGACATTAAAACATTGAAATAATTGTTTAAATCATGCAATGATAGTAAACATCACTGACCTTGAGTTAAGTGACTAAATTCGAAGTTTAAATTATTATCATTATTATTACATTGACTACTCCCTGTTTGGCTTAACGTAGTAGCTGTTAGTAAGATTCAGATTAAAAAATCAATAAAATAAAAAAAATGTAAATATAATAATAAAGAATTCAAAAAGTATTACATGCTCATAACATTTTTAATACGCTTGATTACACCGAAAATAGTGTTCGTATATGATAGTGATTTTCCTCATGAATGAATGACTCATTTCATTGTGTGTGTGTGTGTGTGTGTGCAAAGAAGAAACACAACAACTGATGCTTTTCGGCAAAATCTACTTTGAACTTTATTACTTTCACCCCTACAGTCATTTATAACGAGGCATAACAAACATGTATTATTTTACTCCTTTACTTTCCATATGGAACATATGACTTCAAGCTAGAGCTTTGATGTTTCGGTAGCGGTGGTGTTTATTTTTACGGGGGGAGGTTCTTAGCCCCACTCCCAGCCTTCTGTCTTTATTGGATTTACAACTGGTTTAACGAGGTTTGGATGCGTGTTGGCTGGGGATCGAACCCCATATTGCCTGAGGCGCGGTTGGAAAGCATTATACCACCAAACTACCGACACATGAACCCGGTAGTACTGGACAGGTGTTTCATCGTAGTTTAGGAGTGATCGGCATTACGCACCCACCGGGGTTGAGACCTAGGATCTCCCTTGTTACAAGGCAAGCTCGTAGACCATTCAGCTACTGAGACCCAACTTACATATGAATCAGATATTATGTAGTGATCATATAATCAGCAATAATCAAATCAATAAATGTAATCATTCTGGAGAATAAATAGGAGGCATTGCAGTTAAATGACCCACAGAACAAAATTTGATCGATGTTTAAAAAATAAGAAGAGAAACCTGACTAGAAATAGACTTTGGATTGATCCAAATGCAAATTTCGTCAAGATTCAAAGCCAGTTAGAGATAATCGAAAACTAAAGGTCTTTGGATAGCTGTTTCGTCTTAGTCCAGGACTCTTCAGCCCACCGAGCTCACCGTCAAGGATCTGACTCGAGACTTTCAGGTGACGAGACCAGGCTTGCCTTCAATGAGCATCCACTTCAAGCGTCATTGAATTCCGTCCCAAGTGGATGATTAGTCAGCCAGCTTCATCTAGTAAGCTGAAGGTGGATAAGTGACAGTGAAGACATGATTGTGCACTGATGAAGAGTCCCCAACTAGGACGAAACACCTGTTCAGTTCTCCGAGACCTTCACCGAAAATATAATAATCAAAATTATTAATTAAATATAATCAAACAAATAATTATCATATTTCAGATAAGGCGGTAACTCATGACCATTTTTTTCTTTTTAACTGAAGAAATATTTCTCAGTGATGAATAAAAATTGGAGCGTATTTAAGTAGTCGATCAAAGCTTTCTGTCCGCTGTTAGACACTGTTTATTTCAACAAATAACTGGCATCGACAACCCACCATCAATCAACCAAATATAACCTCTATTCTCGCAATAGTAACTAACGATTCGACCATCATTTTTCAATATCGGTTTGTAGGGATTATATTGATTTCAAGGTTCGTCACACTGGAAACCAGGGAGTACTGGACAACTGTTTTATCCTAGCTTGAGACTCTTCATTAATAGGCATTCATGGGCCCATCAGAAATCGATCCCAGGACCCTCAGGTTATGAGGAAAGCCTTTTTAACCATTAGGTCGTTGAGGTGGGATACAATAATCCACAAATCCCAACTTCTATCAACTCACTACATATGTGCATGTGTTGCGCCACCGTCAGTCAGTGTCATCATTGAGCATTTCTCCTAACACCCAACAATAATGAATGTCACTAGTTACGACTTCTCAACAGAACTCCAGCCAACTACATCCTGTTATCAGTGGCTAACGAGGGAGGCAGGGTGAGTGCTGTTGAAGAGTTTCAAACTGGGAAGGAACAATTGACCAAGAACTCTCTGGTTTCAATGATCCTCTAATTGACATTATCTCGTGATGTGACTTCAAAATTCAATTATATATATATGTATATATATATTCATGTAAGCCAACACTTGAATATTATATTTCAATGTTCAATTTGTACATTATCTACTGAAAATAAGATAAAGATGTATTTCAATATATTAAATATTTCCATAGTAAAATTTAAAACAACACATTCAAGCGAACAATATTATTTTCATTTAGACCTCATCAGGCTTAACTCTAATATATGTAAGTTTACAAATAAAAATTCAAATATAAACCAATCATGGTGTCTTGTCTATAGGATAATACTATGGTGCGTATAAATTGTGCAATTAGTTATAATAGTAGTAATGATAAAAATAATAATAAAAATGGTCTTATCAATTTACAATTTAATGGTGACTTATCAAGTGAGATTCTATTCCAAACACTTTCAAGGAGTATACGAAGAACATTTTATGCAGCACACCTATGTTTGCCATTCTCTAGCCGATGAATTATTGGGACGCAAACGAAGGATAAGCTGGATAGTTTTGCCACATCTATATTCATTTATCTATTCAACTGTACCAGTGGTGACAGTTATATTGGGCGTACTACTAGACAGCTTAGCCAACGTGTTAGTGTACATCTCCCATCGTGGTTTGGCTAAGGACAGACAAAAATTATCCGTAGCTCAATTTTGTCACACTTAATTGATAGTGGTCATGTGGTGGAGAAAACGAGAGCCTTCAAAGTAATTCATCGTATCCCACCGAATCTTTCCAATAGACTTCGTATTCGTTTACTGCACACAGCTGAGGCGATAGGCATTGGAACCATTAAACCTAAACTACGTATTAAAAAGAAGTTCATACGGCCATTATCCCTCCCTTGGCCTATTAAGATATAACCAACTAATGACTTATACACCACCCTTTGTTTATATTTTCAACCCCTTTCTTATCATCCCTTAATCTTATCTTCATTATAAACGTGTTTCATTTACTTCCCTTACAATCTAACATTACTTAATCGGTTCATTTGTTTTTACTAGCCTTTACCGACTACTTCCACCTGAACAATTGTTTGTTTTATCATGCTTTTCGTGTCATCACAGATTGCCTCACTTTTTCATCCTTATTATTGATAAAACCATTATTATTATTATCATTACTGCTATTATGACTAATTGCACAATTTATATGCACCATCTTATTGTCATATAGACAAAACACCATGATTGGTTTATATTTGAATTTTTATTTGTAAACTTATGTATATTAGAGTTAAGCTTGTTGAGATCTAATTGAAAAGAATATTGTTCACTTAAATGTGTTGTTCTAAAGATGTATTTGAAAAGAAAAATAATAATACACCTGTTATATTATTTGATATTTTTTTAATTCAACCTAAAATCAATCATTAGAATAAATTTATTTATAGAATACGCTTTTGGTCATACCTTGGCATATAAAATACAGCACATGTAAAAGCGGAATTATTGAATGAATGAGTCACAAAATATACATCTGTGTTATTATTATTATTTTCGAGGGTGGGCCAGGGACATACATATTTTATCTTCTGAAGGATAGAAAGAAGATGAGATTAGATTGTTCCTTGTAGAGATTATGTAATTCTGTGTCTAGTGTGTTATGTTAGTCATCATGTAAGGCTGGAGATAACTAGATACATCGATATACATTTTAAGGGGGGGGGGGGAATTAAGACACCTGTGTACATGCGCAGCAGCAGTAGTAATAATAGTCACGTCTGCCTCGTTTTTTAATAAACACCGACAGATAGACACCTAGAAGAGAGCCTGATATGATAATGAAATAAAGACGTGGGATTACGGCAATTCGTTTGTTCAGCAACTGTAACCGTGTATGCGTGTATGTGTGTCCGTAGTGTGCGTAAGCGAGTATCGAAGATGGTGGTGAGAAAAAAAGGGAAGATAGAACATGTGTGTGCGTGTTTCGGACAATATGTGAAAATAATGAAATTCTATTTTTAAAAAAGAAGTACATTTTTTTGTTTGAATATACACACACAACACGTAGGAGGTGTATTCAATGTTTCAATTGAATAAATATGTTCACCATTTGATTTTGTACTAAGTTAAAACAACAGATGTACAGATTTTAAATGTGAAAAAAAGAACAAATACAATAAAAAAAACAAATGATTTCTCTATTTTTTCTTTTTATTATTCAGTTTAAATGAAGAAACCATATGGTGTTGTAAGAATAGAAAGGAAAAAACAACAACTAATTAATGTAACTAACTACCTTTAATAATGGCAGAAGTTGAACAGAGGTAGATTTAAACAAGTGATGTTCAGATCGCCTTTGTAATGTTTCACACCTTAACTGTTATTACTGTTATTATTATTATTACTGTTAGAGAATGTAAGTTTTTCCATATGTTCACCTTTATTTAGATTATCTGATTAGATTTTAACTTTCTCCGCTTTGCTTGAACAAAAGTGTATGAATTGAATTAATGCAAAGGTGTGTAATTAGCGTCATGAATGTAGAAATTTGCAGAAAAAAAATGTAACAATTCAAGTTGCCATATGTTATAAAAACAAGCCAGAGAAAAAGGGAATACACACAAGCTATTTAGTATTCGTATTATTATTCTTTTGAGTTCCGAGTGGAACATGCGGCTTCATGTCATCCTTGAAGCTACGCTTAAATGATCACCTCGCATTGGGGTTCCTCTTCAGGCGTTTGATGTCATTCAGTGGTCTCGTCAGCATGTATCGAATACGCCTTCATTTATGGATAGGAACAGATTTCTGTAGGACTTCCATTAAAACATCTTCCTTCTTTCTACTCTGTAGATTATGTGGCCGGTGGAAAAGATAGGCAACAAGGAGTTCTATTAGACAGAGAATCAGCAGACAAGAACCCATTCCTCAACAAATAAGCAGAAGAAAGAGATGAAATGAACATACGGTAGGGATACTCTTGGGTGACACCAGGCCATTCCTTAATGAGAAATGACGAGTTAAGTGTGGGTCCAAGAGGGATATGGAGGAGATCATGTGAAGAGGAAATCACTGCTGCTGAACAGCGGTAAAGTCATCTGAAACTGATTTCAGAGGACTGAGTGGAATGACTTCCTTCTGATTACCTCCAACCGTCTAATGATTGTCTAATTAACATATGGTTTTCTACACGTACATTTCAAGTTACTGACATGCACGATAAATACAGATTAAGTGTATATACGTGTAGATTTCTTCTAAGAAATCCAGAAAGATAATAATAACAATTATTATTCATTACTGATATTTTGAGTGGAAAATACGTTTTTAGAGGCGCATTTCTGTTTCAGTCGGTTCACCACCACTGCTCTCAAATGAATCTACAACTTTCCATAAAATCCTAGAATCATTGCATCGGTACATCTCCCCACTCTCCATGGTTTGCCTCATAATCCAGTCCACCACAATAAAGGAAGGTCATCAGTGATAATAAACAACCTTGTCTTACTCCTGTTTTCATATGGAACGCTTCATCGAGCCTTCCATTGTCAATCACTTGGCACATAGCGTCATCGCATAGCTATTAAATCAAGTCTATAAAAGTCTATTACACTGCACTGTGTATTGTTGAGTCAGTTATGAAATTACTTCACGATTGGGGTTACCAAAAGACTTTCCAAAGTGGAACCTTAACATATCAAGTGGGGTTGTAGTTTTATAGAGATGATTAATTATAGTTACACGGAAATTATTTATTGAAAAAAGTTTGAACATTAAACTACTTACTACTACGTTGCTAAGCTCTGTTAAATATCCTTTGAGTTCAAATAATTCTTCAAATATGCTGTGTGTATTTACACTTATAATAACTTTTGTCAATTTTGGACTGTTAGCAGATAATGAAAACTTGTGAAATGAAGAAGGAGTTAGCGCTTTATTATCCTGCAAATGTTTTCCTTTTTGCTTTGTACAAACTTATCAACTTGTTTAACTTTCAACTTCTCAACGGTGTTACAGTGCTGATTCCTGAAATGGTAGCTTCGTTTTTCTCTGCTCAAACAATTTTAATCACATTATGAGTCGTTTAGACAAAAACATATTCAAAATGCAAAACAGTATTCCTATAATAGTTTACTGATACTCAGATACAAATAACAAGTGATAAGCAGATTTTGAATTACTTGAAAACTAAGCATCCGTGCAGGCTGATTTTTTGCCTGTTCCCTTTGACATCTACCATTTTTCCCATCAACAATGTCATCTGATTCTTTTTTTTGGTTTCTAAGTGAATCCGTAGTGAATTTTTACTGTAGTCTGTGTAACGTGCAAATGACAAATATTGGTGTATGTACTGTCAGTTTACCTCAGTGGCTAGAACTGTACTCATTTGGTTTTGATCTGATGTAAATGCATGAACAAGGATATCCGCGCACATAGTGATTTGCTCAATATCAAAGGAGAAATGCTGCTCTTCACTTTTTAAATATATACGGTCTAGGTAGCACTAACTACCCTGGCCCGGATCGGGTTACACCTACTCATCACTTAAGAGATTCATCACCACAGCCTCTATGATTGCCTCCGATAATAAGTCAGTTTGTAAAAGTTGGAATTTAAGGGAATAAAGTTAAGTGAATGACTGTCTTGTATCACAATATTGTTTGCAGTTTAGACAGAAGTATGAAGTCATTTATTTGCGCCTTCTTAGATAACAATTCAGTTTTTTATCTTCTCTTTACGGTATTCGTGCTCAACAGGCTGCTCTGGTTTTTCTTAATTATATTCCGAACAGAAGCAGTACTTTCCTTTAATATACCCCGACTTAGTGCTTCAA
Organism: Trichobilharzia szidati; assembly: GCA_944472155.2. Taxonomy (NCBI): domain Eukaryota; kingdom Metazoa; phylum Platyhelminthes; class Trematoda; order Strigeidida; family Schistosomatidae; genus Trichobilharzia; species Trichobilharzia szidati. The sequence goes on along the minus strand of OX235276.1, from coordinate 46,748,460 downwards.
TAGCTGATGTTCCCCAAGAATCTCCATTTTCTTGACCTGGGTATCCAACGAGATGTAGACGGCAAAATCATAAGATATATACACAGAAAAGAGACCTGGAGGGCGGTTTATCTTAACTTCAAAAGTTTCTGCCCTATAAGTTGCAAAAAAGGATTGGTGAGAACATTATTTGATAGTGTAAGAAAGCTGTGTTCAGAAGAAAAGATTGAGGAAGAGCTATCCATTGTGGAGAAATGCCTACGCGACAACGGTTACCCACAAAAGTTCATTGACAAGTATGGGAGACGTCATGTTGAAAAAGTGAAAATCAGCACAGTAGAGAAAAAGCCTATCTTTCTGCAGCTTGCATTCAAAGGTGATGATACTGCCAGTAGAATAAGATGTAGACTGAACGCTGCCCTGAAAAGAACATATCCAGCCGCCAAGCTTGTATGTGTTTATCAAACAACTAGTTGTTTGAGACAATCAAAAGTGGACAAATACCCACCTCATGTTACCTCCAACTGTGTCTACCAATTTACATGTACGTGCCAAAGCACATACATCGGAAGAACAGAGAGGAGGGTTATTGTCCGCATTTCTGAACACATACCAAAGAACCTGAGACTGAAAGGTCCACGAGTATTAAACAGTGCAATTACGCGTCATCTATTAGACACTGGTCATAATGTAGACAACTTGAAGTCATTCAAAATAATCAACAAGCAAAAGAAACCTAACTTGCTACGCTTTGCTGAAGCAATTGCTATCAGACGACTTAAACCAAATCTATGTACGCAGAAAGAGACAGTTTTGAATCTTGCACTACCTTGGTGACAACAAAAAAATATACAACAGCTTGTTTTTGTTTCCAAGCCTAATTGCCTAATTATTCTATAAATATTTCTAAACTGTCAAATATTGATCACAGTTCATTTGAATTATTCTATAAATAGTCAGCGTTTGTAACTCTTAATTAGTTAAATCATTCCGGACTAATGTTACTTTTACTTCCTACCAATTACTCCTTGTGATCGTGGAAAAGTATGTTCAAATCTTTAATGTAATGTAATTCATATTTTTTTATCGTTCAGGTTGTAACCAGTTGAGAAGAATCCTCGAAATAATAAAAGATGAGCTCATATTATCCTGGTACAATTGTTGTTTTTGCTTTGTTCAAGTTTATTAATGGGAAGAATTGCATGAAGTTTTTGAAATCTCCACTGTCTTCACCTACGTTTTCTTTCATTTGACATGCTTTACCTTACCAGTTTCATTAAGTATGTAGACAGCATTATAGTTTATGTTCTCGTTCACTTCTGATTAGCACTTTATCTAAAGCTGACAGGATGTTCTTCATTCAAACAATTTCGAACTAAATCCTACTCAATGTCAAGTAATTTTGGTTTCAGGCATGGGTATGACTAGTCTAGATTGCCTTACTCCATTGAAGCCTTGTAAAATATACGAGTACTATTGTATAGAATAAATTAAATGTTGACTATTTTAGTAAAATCTTTTCTTCTCATCTTTGTTGGTCATCTCATATCTTGTTGATTTAGAAAATCTCTCACTCGTTTGTCCTATAACATCTGAGAATCTCTGGTGTAACTTAACCTTTTATTCAGGATTTATAAATTCATATACTCTATCCATCGGATAATGAATATCCTTTCTGTTCACAAATATATTTTTGTGTCTCTTGAAGAAAAATCGGAAGGAATTTTATAGGATTCTTTGAAGAAGTTGGAAACCGATTGTTGAATAAAATCTTCCAATCATTTTGTTTCAATATACTTCAGATTTAGAGAAATATAATTTTCCCACTTATCAGCTTTTCACTCAGTGCTCAATATTTGTCAATAACCAGGTTAGGTCTTCATCAGAGTTCATGTAGACTAGTCTGCAAATTCCGTTTAGAATGGTTTTTGTGTTATGAAAGATCTTTCCGCGTACATATTTCACTGTAAAGCCACATCAGTACGAGAATCATTGGAAACAAAGAAGTACAAAGAAGTATAGGTCTTTTGTCGTAGTTTGCTAATCTTCATCAGTACGCACTCATGACTATATCAAGTATGCAACCCAGAACTTTGAGGTTACTAGGCAAGCCTATAGCCATTCAGGTATAGAGTTGAAGTCAGATACCCAAATACCTGAATTTGTCAATAATTTCAAGAGATTCGCTGGCAAGAGTGAGTGCATGTGCTGGCTCCTGTCAACCTCTTAACAGCCCTTTGCATTCAGTCGGCGCAAAGCACATACCATACTTACAGACGCTGATAGACAACTGATCAAGTGCGATTTGGGGAGGCTGCATTGTATCGCACGGTAAGATGATATCATCTTCAAACTCGAGGTCGAAAAGTTTCTCCCCAGGAAGCAGATCCTCACCACCAACATGTATGTCCTTCAAAACTGACTCCAGAACATCACCGACGGTAAGTTTAGAGAGAAATGGAGAGATGGATAACCCTATCTGGTGGTGGTTTTGTTTTCACAAGTTAGGAGTTTCAGCTTTAGACCCAACTTCCTGTCTTCTTCAGGCTTACTGTCGTCTAGTAGGGTAGGAGGGTATGTGTGTGTGTGCAAGAGTGCAGCGGCCAGAAATCGAACCCGGACCACATACATGGCTGGTGAACATTCTACCAACAGAACAACCTTTTTTAGTGACTCATCGTTGGTTCTGTTCAACATAACATCTAAGAAGTGAAATGTGGAATTTGAATCTTCTCATAAATTAGAGAAGACGGGATGAAGGCGTTTGGAATACCAATTTTGTAAATGCAATCGCAGGGTGGATTATACCTCTAGTTGTTATTTATACGGTGAAGCGTGTTAGTGTAAAAAGGAGCCAGTCATTATAATCACACAGAAAAAACCCATTGAATAGGACTATTCTATGACAGTTACAGGCAAGTTAGGACGCAGTGGTATTTACATTCAAAATGTCTGCAATTTTATAAATTTCTGATATTAAAACTGTGCCTAATTTGAGTTGAAATTCATGCTACTTATTAATTAGCAAGTAGTATAAATTAAAATTCTATTTAAGTCAGCGTGCAATCATAATTATTTACTTCCATGGAACACCATTTCATTAATTATGCCAATATTTACTTTTGTCTGTAATGGTTCTTGATTTATGATACAACCGTTCTTGCCGTAAATGTTTTCTTTTTGTCCTGTTTGAACTTATTTACTTCCACTTTCTCTTTTTTTACCTTGCTCTGTATATTCATGCTTTCGTCATTTTTGAACGTGGATCATTTTGACACAGATCTACTGTTCTTGAATTTAGTCTTAACAGCAAATTGCTCAAATGCTTTGTGATTCAGAATTTGTAACTTGTTACTTCCTCACTACTGTTATATGCAGCTTGGACTTATATCACTGCTTACTTTACTATGGGGGAGGGTAGTTCTCACTTCTCATTTGCTTCAGTGACACGTCTTCATTTCTTTTTCTTCTGTGCAGTTCTTTTTGCCTGGCTCCACGATCGCCTATAAGCTTTCATTTTTCCCCTACACGAATTCCCCCATATCACTGTCGGATACGTGTCTAACTCACTGTTTCGAATTTGGCCTATACTCGAGGGCCTGCTTGGCGTACAATATCATTCGGCGGTCTACTCAGCGTGTGTTCAGTGCATCTGCATTTCTTTCCGTATATTTGTTGGGCAGTAAACTATACGTTGATCCATCCCCAAAGTTCCTCGTGGCTAGTCCTTTCTAGCCTGCCATTTAATCTTTAGTATGGAGCCGTAAAATCTAAGAAGAAAGCGGAACTGATCGAGTTGAAGAGAAATTTTAGCTGCTCACTAGTTGACAAAATAACCTAGCGATATGTATTAAGACAGAGAGTTTTATATGTATATAAGTAAATACATTAGCGATTCAGGTGGTGTGAACTAAACCGTCTCCATTAACTGAGTTACACACGGAACAGTGTTAGTAAGACTGACGCCAAAGGATAGAAATGACCATCAGTTGTTTCGATCGTTTTAATCTGGATAGCAAGTACTACTGATTATTCAGATCGGTTGGAAACCACTCTTATTAATAAGTAGTATATACCATGATGTCATTTTAACACGCTTTCTTGATTACCCTTCATGGTATTAGGCTGTTCATATGTTTTGATGTGAATATTTTCAATTTCCAAAGAAATCAACCGTAATGATTTCGTGTTTATAAACTTGTGACAGTGTAGCGTGTGTTTGTGTCAAGATTTATCAGTGATATATAGATGCAGACTGACAGGAGGAGGGGAAAACTGAAAACAACAAATTAAGTCAGTAGCTGCAGACGTAGACGTGTTTACCCCTCAAACCTGGACTTAGTTCACGGTGTGGTAAAGAAATAATAGCATTTAACAACTTTTCGTCTGAAGATTTAACCCTGGGAAAATCGAAAACCAGTCAGAACAGTTTATTATCCGTTGGCCTAGCCGACCTTAACATGACAAAAAATGTATAAATATGGTGTGGTTGTCCTCAATAAAAGATTCCTTTAGGTCTTGTCTTTTCCCGTCCCAACAGCTGTCAAAGACTCTTGATATGAAGTGTTGTAATTGCTCTTCAGATGTTTGATTTATCAGGTTTTTGGACTGTACTTGAGGGTAAAGTTTCTGGATATTTCGTGCAGAATTTCCATATGATGGAGAGGATCTGTAGCCCAGGCGGATGATTTTGATGGCACTAAAAAGAGACAACCACGGACGTCAGTTCGACTGGGACAACGTTCAAATATTAGACAGAGGAAACACCTAGAATGCTAGAGAATTTTTAGAAGCCAGGTATTCCAGTGAATCGTCAATCAACAGACACATCGAGATAGACAAAAATTGCCAACCAATAAGGAGGAAATCTCACACATAAGGGGTCAAAGGTCAAATCTAAGTAACAATCAGTTCCAATATAAGTAGCCGAGAAGGTGTGAAAACACACAAAAACAACCAATCACATTCAAGGCCACCAGGACTAATGACCAATAAACTCGTGGGGAAATCTAAAAGCTCACTTCAGATTGATGTATGTGCTGAGGGAAGATGTTGCCTAGTAGGTCAATGAAAGCTTCTCAAATAAACTATCCAGCTCAGAGAACACAACTACACCAAAATTTCCATCCTAGTGATAGTATCTGAAGTTGAAATGTTGACAACGCAATGCTTAAGAAAGTAAATACATATTTTCCTGTATTGCTTAGGAATTGACATTCACTATTATTAGTTACCCTCAAACTGTTATATAGAACTGATTTTCTTTCATCAAACTACCTCTCGGTAATTTCTCCAATGTATTGTTCAAAGGACTGGTATAGCTTCCGTAGTTGCCCGTGCACTGCATAAACCCTTTAGTAGATATTTCGTACTAGTCTGGTAGTATGTGATTGGATAGCATCAATGTGGTCCTGTGTATGACGCTTGAGTGTCCTGGTGTTCGCTTAGATGAAGCTGCATCTTATTCATTTCCAGTACATCTTCGTATATTCATGTCAATCACGGTTCATTCTCTCGAAAAGCATATCATTGTCTTTGCAACTGTAATTCTGACGGTGTAATGCAGAAAACCATCCGACTCCTTTACTGTTACCAGGTCCATGCGACGTTTAAATGGCTTTAAAATCTCCATTAGGTTATTCAACTGCTAACACCAATGGGAAATTAATGTGATAATACTCGAAATCCCATTTTTTTTTATAAAAGACTATTGTTTAGAATAAAGATGTTATTATAATTATACATACGTAAAACTTGAACTCGGTGGTGGCAAATAGTTCCATATCAACCTGGTTATTTTATACATCGCAAAGTGAAACAGTATTATTTACTGGATGACGACTTTTCAAATACAACTAATTGTTTATAATCGCATCAATTGTAAACACACAACTTCGAAAATTGATTTTTACATTTCTCATTCTTCCATCCTATTCGTCATAAGATCAGTAGAATTTCCCAGATATCCCAGTGGACATAGATCATATCTTCACTCTCCGACAGATCCTAGGACATAGACACACTTTTCTTGACGTAAAGGCGGCCTTCGACTCCATGGATCGAGAGGTACTATGGCACCAAACAATTCCAACAGTGGTGTGAACACGGGCAGTAATTTTGCTCGAAATATTATCATTGTGTGTAAACTATTGAAATATAATTATACTTTATTTTGATCTATTTCACAATGCTCAAACTTTTTACTGATATTAACTATGGCAGTGTTTGACTTTGAAGGGAGTACCAAGGAAGTACATTGCACTAATCAAGGCACTCTACTCAAACTCACGTAGCCGTGTAGGGGTTTATGGGGAAGCGTCATCCGAATGGATAACAATCAGTGGTGTCCGTCAGGGATGTCCACTTTCTCCATTTCTGTTTAACTTCATCATAGATATGCTAATGGAAGTATCCTTAACTGAACTTAACGACTTAGGAATCGGCTTGTTACCAGAGAATAGTCTTATGGACTTAGAATATGCAGATGACATAGTCCTGTTAGGGGAGGATGCTGACAAAATGCAGAGTCTTCTGAACAACTTGAGCAGCAATCTTCGTGTGTTTGGCATACGATTCGCCCCTGTAAAATGTAAGATGCTGCTACAGAACTGGACTACGTCTACCCCTAGCTTAGTGATAGGGAGTGAAGTGATAGAACATGTTGACCACTTCACCTATTTGGGAATTTGTATCAGCACTAACGAACTGATTGGCGACGAAATCTCAGCACAGATCCAAAAAGCTCGAGCTGCTTTCGCTAACTTACACCATCTCTGGCATAGGCGTGACACCCGGCCATCAACCAAGGGACGTGTGTACTGCTCAGCAGTTCCCTCCGTCCTTCTCTATGGCTCTGAAACATGGCCAATACGAGTTGAAGACATGAAAAGGTTGACTGTTTTTCATCATAGGTGTCTACGATCTCTTTCTCACTTTGGGTGGCATAATAAGGTAAGTAATGTTGACGTTAGGCGTAGAGTGCTGGGCAAAGAGGGAAAATCAGTCGACGAGGCTATAAAGTTGCATAGATTGAGATGGCTAGGTCACGTGTTGCGCATGCCTAACCATCGCCTCCCCCGACGGACGGGCATTACTAGCTGATACAGGTGCAGGTTGGAAAAGAGTAAGCGGTGGCCAAACAAAAACATGGCATCAATCCATGAAATCCTTGACAGTTAAACTGAGTCAGGTAGGGAGATGCAGACTTCCAGGTTGGGGTCCGCCCTCGGGACTCTAAGAATCAATGGCTGCAGACAATAGGTGACATGGCTCAAAATCCTTGTCAATGGCTTACGCAGATGTATTCAGTCTCTGTAATCTTTCATATTCCTTTCTATCATTACTCATTCTGTTTCACTCTTATACTTGTCAAAACTCTATTGATTCTCTTCACTCATCTTCTTGTCTACCTTTGTGTGCTATTTGGACCGTGGCAACTCGAACTGCTGCACTTCAGTGCCAAGTTCTATGTTGAATCCAGACAGACAGACAGACCCAGTGGACAGTTGTTGAATCATTCCTATTGCATGTATCGTCAGTTGATTCGACAATCTTTCCCTTCACCATCGTTATGTTAGATTATAAGACTGTCAGCAAAAGAGAATTTTCAACATAAGTATTGCTACCATACAAACTTATGCAGGATTCTGAATAAAAGTGGCATTCGAATCCATAAAATCACTTAGAAATAAGTTATGTTGGTTGGAGGATCATGTGTTGTCTATTAAACAAAATAGTTTAGTTAATCTAATACCCTGCAATGTGTTTGAGGTCAAATAAATAGGTCAAAGTAGTAGGTCAGGGTAAATCAAAACCCAAAAGCTTTTCGAAATCTGGAATGCTATCTCCCAATAGGATAAAAGATCTAGGAAAGAAACCTCACATATGATACTACATGCAGTTACACAGGATGGGACAAAGGAAAAGTTTTAATACCTATTTTAACGTGGTGAAAGGAGAGATTGGTAACTGAAACCTTCTTTATTAACCGAATCAACTTAGAATACATGCAATGGAAATGATTGAACACCTGTCCGCCTGGATATCTAGGTAATTCTACTGTCCATAATATAATATAGAATGGTTTTCATTACTATCATTGTTACTATGATTACTGTATCCAAGATAGCAAAGACAAAGGAAACTGTGCTAAAACGTTTATCATATACTTGTGGTGAGAGCTGTCTGCTAGCCAAAATTGGTAGGCAGCAATTTACGTCAATGTTTACTTCCCAAATCTTGGCGATGATAAAAACAAGAACAAAGACTTTGCGTGGGAGGATACGATTAGAAGATATATGGTATGACCTTCGCAATAAACGGCCACAAAGAGATGACAGAATAACTTCCAGCGAGAAAACGACCAATCAGAAGACGCTGTTTCTCTGCTAATAATAACGAATAATAATGTACAAAAAATCTTTAAATATCTGTTGATTTTCACAATAAACGATCTGTTGCCTGACTATTGTATTCTGTCATTACATACTTAGTTTCACGAACAATCAGGCCACTGATGTTCTGATACGATAACGTCTCTAAAATCAATATAAGCTGATATTATCGGCATTAATAATAGTGCTGCGATTAGAGTTCGACACGGGAGGACAGTTAACAGCTGGTCTGAGGACTGCTAACAATTGCCAATTTTTAATCACCTCTGACCCTCCAGAGCTTACAGAAATAAAGATAGAAAACAAACAGTCTACTGTATTCTAAAAAAAAATACACAGTACACAATTATTACAATAATGGACATGATCCCGAGTGGTGATATAAAAATCCCTGTGGATGATGTGAATGCCAAACTGGGAACAAACAATACAGGGAAAGAATTCACCATTGGTTGGAAGACTCTTGGCTAGAAGAATGCGAACAGAGAGCTATTCGCAGACTTCTGTGGATTCAGTGATTTGGTGGTTGGAGGTAGCGTTTATACACATAAGGCAACATAAATTCCACCTTGCGGATATACCAAAAATCAGATCGACTTCATCTCAATCTCAAGAAGGTGGAGATGCAGCCTTATGAACATTAGATACAGAAGAGGAGGAGATGTGAGCTCAGACCATTGTCTAGTACAAGAGCCCTTTAAGGTCAAGTTGAAAACCTTCAAAGGAGCCTGAAATAGACGGCAATTCAAGTTTAGCACCTAGAAAATGAAGGACGAAACTACAAAGGACACATTCACTGTAGCCATCAGGGAAAGGTCGAAGACATTTAGCAGTATCACCATGGATAACCATATGGAAATATACTGAAACCCTCCAAAAGTGATACTTAGCGAAACTCGTACAGCCTTCTTAAGAAGGAAGAAGAGGTAAAACATAGAATGTGCCTCCATTATACGTGGAAGAGTGAGGGATGAATAAACAGAAGATGAACAAGTATGAAAATGGCTAACGAAAGGAGAAGCTGAGTCCAATATCCAACGCACCGAATAAAGAAGTGAAGAAGAGTGAGAAGAAAGACAAAAGACAATTTTACGACACACTGGCAACTGAAACACAATAAGCTTCAGGTAAAAGAGAACTTATAACATCATATCAGGTAACCAACTCGCTATTCAGTAAGAGATCAATACAGATGAAACCAATGAAAGGTAGTGAAGGAAACCTTGTAGACAACTGTGGAGACATCTAAAAATGCCTTCAGAGAACAAGGTGAAATGAAGATGTGCTTTCGAAGCTCTACGTTCCACTCAGAGACTAAGTGGATAATAGCAGTTACTATTTATTACATACCTTGAAAAGTTAAATCAATGAATAACCGACTTAACCGGCTACTCTGAAAACAAAACTCCACCACAGACTAGCTGGATTCTGGAAAAACAAGTCATGTGCAAATCAAATTGCAGCAGTATACATCATCATCGGACATAGTATGGAATGTCAGTCTAAATTCTACATCAGCTTTATCGAGCTTAAGAAAGCATTCGATAACGTTGACTGTGAAGTGATCTGGCGACTGCTTCAACACTACTGAGTGTCAAAAACGTTTATCAACCTAATTCAACAGCTATGTGATGATGTCACTTGTCGACTGATTCACAATGGAAAACTCAGCAACGCCTTTGAGGTGAAGACAGGAGTAAGACAAGACTACTTACTATAATCGATGATACTCATAATTGTGGTGAACTATATCATGCGGTAGACGGTAGGAAATTAGGAGAGACCGATGCGTTGGACTGACAAGATAACTCTAGAAGATCCGAACTTCGTGGACAGTTTATGCTACATGTCCCACAAACTTGAATATCTGCAGGCGAAAACCAGCAGACTGGCAGAATAGGCAGCCATGACAGGAGTTCAGTTGAACATGGAGAAGATAAAGGTGGTGAATATACCTAAGCAGCTACAGTAACAAGTACCAAACATAAACAGCAGGAGAAATCCGAAAGAAGGTCACTTCTTTCACTTCTCTAGGCAGCATCATTTCAACTGCAGGCAGATGGAACGGATGGAGATGTCGAAACTAGTCTCGGAAAGGCAAGTCAGACCTTTATTAATCTGATATCAAAGTGGAAATTTACTGCGCACAGCATAAAGAACAAGATTCAGATTTTCAACTTGAATGTCAAGTCATTACTTTTATATGCTTCGGAGAATTGGCATGTAAGCAGGAGCGTTTTAAGTAGGCTTTATACTTTGATGGACATCTGTTTTCACTCAACAGTGAAGATTATATGTCAGTCCAGAAATAACGAGCAACAAGGAACTCGGGCGACCAACCGACCAAGAACCTATCATCGAACAAATATGCAGGAGGAAATGGGGATGGATTGGGCACATGTTGAGGATACCGTTAAATGACATTACTTGCCAACCAGGCCCTCGACTGCTGGACATGGATCCGACGGTGACATGGAGGAAATAGAGTGAGAAGAAGAGGAAAACCTATGCGGAATCATGAGACCAACTAAAAAGAACTACAGAGAGGAGGACGAGATGGGGATGTGATTTTTAAGCCCTATGCTCCACTTGGAAACTAAACGAATAATATTGAAATAGCTTCGGGCTTCAAGGTTGTAGAATTGCATTTTAATAAGTCTTCTGCCGCAGCTCGATGGTCCAAGTTCACCCAGTCTGGTTTTAGCTGGTTTTAAGATCAGGTAAAATCGCCGGTATATAACACCTATGCATACATAGTGGTATACAAATATATATGCATACATAAACCAATCGATCAATAAATAAGGTTTTAAATATGTATATTTATTGATTAATTATCTAAGTGTATTCATTATTTCCTCTGATTAAAATTCTTCATATGTATAACCTACTACTTGAATAATTCAACTAATCATTTCCTCCAAAAATAAACAACAAGATTTTTTTCTTTTAAATTTCTTTGAGAAGAGCTGACTCACAAGAAGAAGAAGAATTTCAGAATTTCAATATTTTCCATGTTTAACAACTGACATCTTTATTATTTTGATTTTTATCTTCAAAAAATATTCATTTATTTGTATTTGTATATTTCATTTTGAAGAAAGAGAAAGTCAGTATTTGCAAAATCTTTATTTCAATCACACCAACTAAGAATAATACATCAAGTGAAGAATAATAACATCTATCCACGAAAATCGCCGAGAAAAACAAACATGACAGATTCAGATGGTAATGAAATTGGTAAACTATTTATTGGAGGATTATCTCAAGCAACAAATAATGGTAGTTTACGTTTATACTTTTCAAGATTCGGTGAAATTGATGATGCAATTGTAATGATGGATAATAAAACTGGTCGATCACGAGGTTTTGGTTATGTTAAATATCATGAATGTGAATCAGTCACACTAGCACTGCAAGCAAAACCTCATATTATTGATGGTAAAGAAGTTGATGCAAAACAATGTAATATCAATATGAAAGGACGTAATAAACGTAGTTTAAAAATATTTGTCGGTGGTATAGGCTTAGAACAAGATATTGAATCAATTAAAGATTATTTTAAACAATTTGGACATGTAACCGATGTCAATCTGATGATGGATACAAATAAACAAAGGCATAGAGGTTTTGCATTCATTAGTTTTGATGATGAAAATGTTGTTAAACAGTTAATTAATTTACATTATGTTAATATCAATAATAAACAAGTTGAAATTAAAGCTATGGAACCACCAAATTTTAATCGAAAATTAATTAATTCTAATTTAATTAATAATAGTAATAATCATAATAATAATACGAGTACAATTACGCAGAATCCATGCAGCTTAATACCACCACATATATACCACCTACCTAATCATACATCAAACTCAGATATATTAAATTGTCATGATATCTATGAATCGACAACCAATGATCCGGCGTACAATTTTCTAACAAATTCATTTACACCGATTTATTCAGCACACAGTCATCCATTATTTTCATATCATCCTGCTCCTCCCCACCACCATCATCATCATCACCATCAGCATCAGTCAGGTGCTGCCGGATTACAACCATTTCTACACCCGAATACAGTGAGACGTTATTATTGCTCTGACCAACAAAACATGAATACATCGGCCACTTCTGTTAATACAACAACAACAACTACTACTAATACCACTGGTTTAAGTAGTAATACTAATCAGTTTATAAATAATTACAATAATTTCAATAGTAACTTATCAACTGCAGATCAGCCATTTCAGTCGTCACCGTTTATTCATCAATCATTTAGAACAAATCCAAGTGTATTACGTCATCCTACAGATAAGTCAACGACGAGTACACATTCACCGTTATCCCATAGCACCGTTACTACAACTATTGGTACTGCTACTTCTAATACTACTACTCCTGTACTTACTGGAAATTCATTCAGTACGATGAATGGAACACAAGTTACACCGAGACATCAACCACAACAACAACAATACCACCACCAGCAGCAATCACCTATGCCTTTAATCTTAACAACAACTAATCAATTCCAACCAAATTTATTCAATTTTCAACAGAACAGTGGTAGTCCATCAGTTTATACTATTCCGTGTCATTTTATTCCATCACATGTTATTCCATTTCCGAGTAATTCTATGATACAACAGTCAACTTTAATGAATATACAACCTGGCTTAATTTGTAATGATGTGTTTAATACTACTAATACTACTACGACTAGTAGTGGCAATAGTAGTGCTACAGTTTCTACAGTTACTGATACTACTACTAATAAAAAAGTAATGAGTAATAGTAGTACAGAAGAACAAATTATTAGTGATGATAGTCTATCTAGGATGACACCAGTAACGACAGCCTCAAAAAATATGAATACTTCAAGCACATTAAATATTGTAACTACTTGTAACAATGTTACAAATACAGCTATCAATGCATCTTTAGTTGCCACTAGTACAACGACTACACTTAATGAAACTATAGATACTACTGATAGTAATAATAATGTTAGTAATAATGCTGTTGCAACAAAATCGATTGATGGTGATAATTTTGGTATATTAAATAATGTGCAAGGTGATAGTATTACTGGAGAACACATTACCTTCTGTGCACCAAATTACAACCATCTGAATTTCGCTAGTAATAGTTTACAGTCGACAAATTTACCACTGACATCATATTATGCCTTCTGTTCACAATATCCAACAGGCGTATCGAATACACCAACAGGTACTACTACTAATAATCTACAAGCACCGACAAATGATAACTATAATGTGGGTCAAATAATCAATAATGTTAATGGCAGCAGTAATCCATCGATTTCTGTGACGAATCAAGGCGATAATCCCTTGACGAGTAGTGACAATCAAAGCCTAACTAATGATGTACTGTTAGCAGATCAAAAATTGAATACTACAAAGTGTTTTTGCCATCCAACCATTTTTATACCTAATGGTATTAATTCACCTACACAAAGTATAAATCAGACACCAAATTTATGGAATACACCAGGGAATATTTCATCGAATAGTTTATTTCACTCAACATTTCAACCGTTAACTGGATGGAATTTCCCGTTAGGTAGCTCTATTATTTCACCTCCATTTACACATCAAACGTCACACTATCACCCTTACATACCTCAGAATCAGATGACTATACATCAAAATGATGTGTTGAATCAGTGGAATCAGTTACCTTCAACATACAGTGGTAACAACAACATTACAAAGTCAACTAGTAATGATATAAATGGAAATGACTTGAAGGATTCTATCGCCACCACTACTTCTATTTCTTCTTCTTCTTTATTATCTTCGCCAGTATCATCGTCAACGACACTATCTCCGCCACTGACAACTATGAGCACGGTGACAGCAACAACAAAGACTGAATCGACAGAAGTGCCTACAACCACGATACTGATAAATTCGACAACAAAATCCATATCTCCTACCTCATCTATGCCAACATCGGATGATGTGATGACTTTAAACACTGAACCAAAATGTAACAATAAAGGTATTTATTTAAATGATACGATGCAGAATAATTTTAATAAAATTATGTCAGCTAAGCCATCTGGAGATAATTTAGAAGGTTTACTTGTAAATAATAATAACATAAATCAATGTGTCAATGATAATATCTTTTGTTTTATTAAATCACCAATAACAGATTTAACCTCGACGTTAATTGAACCGGAAAATAATGAGGTGACAAAGTCGTGGCAAAATAACAATAACAATAATAATAACAATAATGGTCTTACTAATAATTTATGGAATATGCCTAAAGTAGAAAATTTATCTCAAACACTACCAACTTCCTCAACGCTGACAACAGAAACTATGACACTAAATTATCCAACTTCTCCTCAGATGATTATACAACCAATCTATAATTCCTACCATCTATCCAATGAGTATGTAAATGGATTTCTGCCTAATTGTGATGCACAATCAAGTGTTAATCTCAATTTAACAGGTGGAAAAGAAAGTTGTAGTAATGTAGAAAATAATTTAAATAAACTGAAACTAATGAATGATAACACGACACATTTATTAAGTAATAATTCAATGAAAACTATAATTAATGATAATGTTAAATTACCCAGGAAAGTAGTGAGCAAAGATAATGAAAAATCTTCATCACCTATTCTGTCAGATATAAATGCAAACTCTTCATCGATATCGTTAGCACCTAGGGAGAAGAAATCAGCAATACCTGAAAAAGTAGAAATGACAGAAAACTTGTCAACTTGTGGAGATTTATCTACAAATAATATTAAAGGGAATGGCTTACATAAAAATGTCATCGTCGGTGAAGAATGTGTAGACAAAACAGAACAAGTGCATACAAAGCAATTTCAGAATAATAACACTGACAGTACAAGTACACATTTACCATCTAACGAAAAGGAACATGAAATTGACAGAGGAAATATATCGTGTATTGATAAAACTTACAAAGAATATGAATGTAGGTCAAACACTGGTGCTACGGATGATTACCCACCAAATCATCACTTTGTTAAGAATAATTATCCTCACTTATTATAATGTAAGTCATCTGAAAGAATTTTGAAATTTTTAAAAGAGGCAGAATAATTCAACATCTTTAAATAATTGCAGTAAAACAAAAATGAAAGGAGGATCAAGGAAAAGTGGATGAAAGACAAAAATGACAGGATATAAATAAGATAGAGCAATTAATAGGTGATTTAAATTTAGTCAGAATTTTCTTATTTATTTATTTATTTCCTTCACATAATTACTCAGTAAGACAATTACTAGGAATTAAAGTCAGTTGTTCATTGTCAAGGAGACACGGAGGAATTGATAAACGAATGTAGATATTGTAAATTTATTACTCAGGTGAATATGTCAGGCAGTTATATTGTAAAAGAAATATACCAAGATAAGTGTATGTAAACTAACGAGATAGTAATAATGAGTAACACTCATATTATCACTACTAATACTGTCTTCACCAATGTAGTTATATATATAAATATGTACTATATTTCGCTTATTGCACTGCAGGGACTTATGAACTCATTCACAGAGTTATTGTGTACATTCTTTAAGTGTCACATATATGTAAGTGGCAAAGGAAATTAATAAATAAAAAATATTTCGCATGATTGTGTGTTTTTAAACTTTTTAAAACTTTCTACTACAGAAAGTTTGTCAGTTATCTACTGTGCATGTATTTGTGGTTTATTCTTGTATTTAAATGTGTTGACGAATCAGTTGGACGTCAGATTGTTCGAATCGCTGAAATGAGATGGTTAAGTAGTCTATTTATTAACCCATCAGAAAATCACCAATATACACAAAAATGAAGTCTACACCCTATGTAAGGTGGTCCATAAGGCGTTGAAATGACTGCACAGCATTCTTCAAGTGGAAAGGAATCCTCGGAAATTCATCAAGCAGCCAAAAAGATGATATGGTGGCTGTTTTTTCAATAACCTCGGAGGCAACTGATATTTTGTGATAAACCCTGACAAGGTAGACTTTAGAGAATATTGTTTTCCCACTCAAGGTAAGTGAGAAGTCATCAGGGTGGGGAATTGGAGAGCGGCCAGGGACAGTAGCATTATTGAAAGCATGGTAATCCTTACATGTTCACCAGTCATGTTCAGTCTGAGGTACCATATTGCAAAGGCGAGGATCAAGGACTACTGAAGACCTGATTATGCCTAGTTACATCAATTGTGCGAATTTCGCCCCAGCTACCACGAACTTCTCAGGTGGTAATCAGCGTGGACGTGTTAATCTGAGAAGCCAGTTAGTTAGACTGCTTGAACAGATTTCAGCTGGCTTTCGGTTGACTTCAAGTGGAAATAACTCTCAAGATTGCTGTGTGCCACCTATTCTGCTTTGCCTGATCTTTGACCACACCACCTTCTACTATTTAACATGATCCACTTAACCTGGTGACCGAGCGTTTCTTAACGCCAGCCCAACTAAGGAAGGCAGAATATAACAATTACAGCTACTGAAAAGTGCATCTGTTAACTAGGATATTAACATTATAGAGATACAAAACCACACCAAGACGCAGTAACAGAGCTCTTGTCCCTTGACAGTCTAATTGTCCACCATGTATTCCAGTCCACACTGATAGACAAACTGATCATGGACGGTAGAGCGGTGGAAATTAATCTGTTGTGAAGAACATCTTCGGTCCTTACGCTGGGATGAGTTGACTCGTTGTGATGATTTTATGAGTGACTTCATGAGGCACATCTGCAACATTGTAAGATGGCTTAGGATCTTTTAGAGACGTTGCAGTAAGATAGAAAATATAAGATCGCCCGGAGTTTCTATACAGGGACTATGAATCCGGTAATCTGATATGATTCCATGGATTGTAAATTGGGTGTACGTATCAATCGTTTTTTGCTTGTTGATATCAGCCAGAACATCAGAATTGGTGGAGAAGTCAGCTGCAAGTATAGCTACGACGAAAATCCTCACGTAACCATAATTACTTGTAATAGGAGTATTTCGCAATGACCAAATTACAGCAAATCAACCAACAACCTTGGGAGCGATGAATTTAGGAATTTGTATTTGGCGGAATTATTTGTAATTCACATGATGAATATTAACAAACAACAGTAAGTATTTAAACAACACAGTAATAGAAACTGTCAGTCACCACATCCGCCACAAGTTGAATGTCTCCTTGCGAATTAATAATGAGGTCTTGGTTTGCTTGCAAGTCTCTGCGATCTTCAAACTGATTCTGTGATATTATTTTCATCTGTCTCATCTGGACTTATTTCTGAATTATCTACAAAATCAAGATTAGTAGCGGAATCATTAAAATTATAATCGGAACGACCTACTTCATTTATTTTCACTTAGTCCAGGTGTCTGTTGTCAACTGGATGATATTCGATTTTTAAAATCTTCACCATACGATTTCCCACTTTTTGTAGTATGATTCCAACAGAAGGTCTATAGTCGTTCCCTCTGTAATAATGTACATCAGAAGTCGTAGACATCAGATGTGTTCATAGAACTCGAGATTTGAATAGTTCAGCAGGACTTTCATGGGTACTTGTATGCTCCATATTGCGATATTGAAGTAGGAAGTTATCTACACATCTCTCTAGGTCGTCTAAATTTTTAGGACTCCTTGATGCTATGACACTCTTTAATGTTCGTACAAAATTTTCTGTCAACCCGTTAGACCGAGGATGACGGTGCTGTGTATAGATGACAACAACCTATATGTTTAAGCCAATCATTGAAGTTCTTAGTGAAATGAGTACCATTATCATTAACTAAGACATCTAGAATTCCTTCTGGACTAAAAATCTTCCTCAAAGCTCTGTGAGTAAATTTTGCATTAGGACTATCTGTAATTATGACTTGCCATCTAGAATAAGAATCAAAAATAATAAAGGCATAGTATGATCTTAAGAATGGACCAGAGTAATCCGCACGAACACTCTGGCAAACCTCACAAGACGCAGGCCATGGTTTCCACGAATATTTCCCATTGGACACTTTATGCAAACAGCTGGAACAGCACTTTGATCTTTTGTTAATGTCAGTATCAATTTCCGGCTACCAGAACGTTAGGGGTGCTAATGATTTCATCTTATCAGCTCCTAGATAAGCAGAATGAAGATCATCCAAAATCTCAGATCTTAATGTCGGAGGAATAACAGTTCTGTCGTTCACACATAGGAATCCTTCAGGATGGACTGAAATCTCACCTCTTCGCTTATAAAAAATATTTCAACCTCTTTTTGTTGCATTTATAATGCATCCGTAATATTTTCGAGTATCGTTTATAACTCGAAATCTATCTACAAGTAGCTGCTGGGCTAACAAACAATCAGTGTCATTAGGAGGATTTTAATTAATGAACAGCGAGATAAGAAGTCTGCATGAGGTACATCCTTAGCCAATCTGTGTTCAATAGTGTAATCATATGCACTTAGTTCTAAATTCCATCTTTTAACCGTAGCAGCAGGTGATCTATTCAAAGATTTTTCTGGAATGTAAGTGAATTTTAAAGCCTGATTATCGGTAATTATGTGAAACTTTGTACCAAAGAGATACTTGTGCAAGCATCATATTGCCCGTGCAACTGCTGGAGCCTCATTCTGGGTTTGTAAGTACCCTTGTTCACTCTTACTTAGGCTTCGTAAAATACAAATGATAGGTTTACTATTTGATCAAGTACTGAAGATATACCCACAGGAGAAGCATCTGTAGTGAGAACAGACTTGTAGCGGTAAATAATTCCCCAAAATTATTGATCACTGAACATTGGATGCTGACTCTCACTGTTTAAGTTGACTTGTCTCGCTGAGGGCTTCCGGTCAAGCCTCCAAGCCATTTGGTGCTCCATCGTGTCACGTTCACGCACGATCACTAGCCACCTATGCAGTTATCTCGCTCTACGATTTGGTCCCGAAATATATGTCGTAATTTGGACGATCAATTGTGGTCTTTTGCTTTGCCTTTGGTCTGCGCGGAATGAATACTATTGAAGTTGTTGGTATTAGATCTTGCGTGAGTATACTCCATATAATCCACAAACGTCAATACCGTCAGCCCCTAAGTACTTATCTTTCGATGAGAAAGGTCTTAATAAGCTTGTGTATTAAGAAACTCCAAAGTTCTTCGCAAGATATCCCCATGATGTTGTTCCTACTTAAATGGTTTACAAAGAAAATATCAAAAAGCGGAGATAACAGTTGAGTTAAATTGGGAATGAATCTGGGTAAAACTGAAGAGTACCAATCCATGATCGCAGCGACGATATATTATTAGGTGAATTTGCGTGCCAAACGACTAGCATCATGTCTGAAACCCTCGGAGTCTACTGTGTATCCTAAGCATGATACAAACGACAAAGTAAAGTGATATTCAGATGGATAAACAAGAATATATTTCTCGCAGAAACACCTGAACGGCTTTAAAAGACGTTCATTATGCAATTCGATGTTCGGTCTATGAACTATAATGTCGTCTTGGTAAGAATCGACACCATATAATTCACATATCACTGATTTATTACTTTATGAAATATTGCAAGTAAACCCTTTAAACCAGAAGGCAAGAACTTATACGCGAACAAGCCAAGTGGAATATTAATGGTTGTTAGTGCACTATAAGCGTCGTTAGGAAGGATCTGCAAACAAGCATCTTTGAGATCTATTTTGGAATAGTATTTTGAGCCATGTAGCTTGTAGAGAATGTCTTCGCGTTCTAGCGTAGTGCAACATTGCCGTTGTAGGCCGCTGTTGAGTGCAAGGCGGTAGTCACCACAAATTCTCAGTGTTTTCCCATCAGCCTTTAATGGCCTGACAATGGGAGTAGCCTAATTAGAAGATTCAACTGACATAAGTGTGCCTTTCTCAACCAACTTGTCTAAATCTTTCCAAACTGCACCTTGAAACCGTATGGAATCCATCAGCTCTTTAGGAAGACAGGATCACTCTCTATTTTAAGATAGGTGGGCTGAATCTTCATGCCATCTACACACTTTGAACATTGGGGAACTAATTCTCTGAGCAAAGATTCATCAAACAACTCAGGGCAAAGTGCGATTTCGACATTCAACAATCTAAAGTCTTTTGATACCAATAAAGATGGACCGTATTCACTAACAAGAAAGGGGATATTCACAAAACTACCACTATTTGATTTCAAACCAATGAAAGTAGTACCAATAAGAGGTAGTTTATGACCAGTAATACCTATAATGGAATTAACAGGGTATATTTGAACATGCTCACAAAGCGATAGTAAATTCTTCGTAGAATTTATGGATTCAGTACTCCCAGTGTCAATTATGAAACAGTAAAACTCGCTTGAACTTTTAGTGGAGGTTCTCATCAGATGAGATTCAGTTCTGTGAAAATTTGAAAGAGACACTGACTGCATTTTACCGGACAAATCGGGAGAATCATGAGAATTCTGAGTAGCATAAGTATTGGAACTCTGGCAAACAGAATTTATGCACCCAGTTTTACCACTTTTAAGACACTTAGCACCCCGAAAATGGCACGTGCTTCTTAGTTGAATCTTCACACGGGAAAAACACGGTTTTATGTTTCGCTTTCCGTCTGCATTCTGTTACATGTGGATGACAGTTTGAATTTCTGTAGTGAACACCTGAATTATCACCTTTGGACAGCATGACATCAGACATCGACAGAGCGGGGGCTGGGTATTCACTGTAGACATCTTCATATGTAATACATAAATCCTATATCATTTTACAAATCCTTATCAGTTTGAAAGTTGCAGGAAGAGACTGAATCTGCTCTTTGCAAAACTTCGGAATATTGATCCCTCTAATTAGACGATCACGTAGTTGATTATGGAGCTAATCTCCAAAGTTGCGCTTTTAAGTTTGTATCTGAGGCTGAAGAATAAAGTCTCTAATCTTCTGGTTGGGAGCGCAAACAAGTTTGTTGAACTGAGTCCTCTCTCGTGTTTCGAAAGTTGTTATGTGGAAGTGATCTGTTAGAAGACCACAGAGTTTATCATATGGCAGAGAAGTGGTTTGTCTGGAAATGACAAAGTTTTAACTAGACTATGCTCACCTAGCCCAATCTCATTGATAAAATGAGCTGAAATGTTGTCATGTTGAATATTCTTTGACATGCGCTATGCGTCAAAGTATTCAAGAAAATCAGCGATTCTCCACGGCGAACGGTTCATAGGAAACTTTCCAAAACTATTTAATTCTACAGAGACGCTAAAATGTAATAATTTTTTGTAATAGTAGTGTTTCGCAAAAACACCTGAGTAATCCAAGATCTAAGATCATTGATTGTACGATTACGTCTGGATGTTCGTTTGATTAGCAGTAAGTAAGTAAGTAAGTAAGTAAGTAAGTAAGTAAGTAAGTAAGTAAGTAAGTAAGTAAGTAAGTAAGTAAGTAAGTAAGTAAGTAAGTAAGTAAGTAAGTAAGTAAGTAAGTAAGTAAGTAAGTAAGTAAGTAAGTAAGTAAGTAAGTAAGTAAGTAAGTAAGTAAGTAAGTAAGTGAGGAAGTAAGTAAGTAAGTAAGTAAGAACTTTGCAGCTGTGACAGCTGGTCACCCGCATAGTGACGAGGTCTTGCTCTGACTTCAGCTCCTCTATTCACCAAGAGGAGTGTGCCTTTAGTCATGTAGCTCACGTAGAAAAGGCATACATTATTATTATACAATGTTATTCATCTTGGTTTGGTACTATTCTTACCATCCATGAACTTCAATACCACCGGGTTCTGAAGGGTATGTTTGTAGGGTGCTGTGATAGTTTCCTTGATGCTGATTTACTGGCTGTGAGTAATTGATTAATGCGTTTTTCATTAGAGATCCCCGTTCGCTCCATTGGGACTGCTTTAAGTCTGTCATATCGGTGGCCTGCTGGGGCGGTGCCAATTAAGTTTGTGATGTCTTTGAACATCTGGTTAGGGATTACCAGTAAGACTCTTCTTTAGCTCCTCTATATCAACTCAAAATTTACGCCTATAGAACTAAGTCATGTAGGCATGTAATACGCTCACAGAAGCTAATAATACATATGCTCTTTTGATACTTACCACTGAACATCGCTCTTCGTTTAGTTATTTATATACTTGAAGCAGGTTGTACGCTTTTCGCTCATCCCGCGGCTTTCGAAATTTGATTTCGTCAAAAATACACCTGTTCAAGTTATCACTTGTGCTTTGTCGCTCGCCTTTACCGTGTACAGCGTTCGATTATCACAAGACACGAAAACGTGTACTATAGTTTCATAATTGGAATCGATTTATTACCCTATTTTTCCATACTTGATAGTCTGAGGTTTGATATCTCATGCAACAAATAAGGGCTCAACAGTTACAAACAAGATTCGCGGCCCAGTGAAACAAAACTGAGGTAGACGCACATTGACAATCGTGTTTATTTAGGCGTCCTCTGTCTCGCCATCCTCATAATTTTCCAAAGGGGCAAATGAATGGTGAGATGGTTTGATAGACATGTGGATATACAGATTGACAGACAAGAAGATGCAATCACAGAAATGATAATCAGAGAAGCAGAAACAGGCAGTAACCCTACAAACATCCAGACGGGCTCACCAGTTTAATTTGCAGGAACAGAAAATGAGCTCGATAAGTGTGTGAAATATCAGAATAAAAATCCAAGTCGGTATAGAATGCCGAGACAATATCGCATAGCTACCTAGATAAATGAGTCATCGAAGATGAGGAATATTATTTGTTGTGCTGCTCTATTTGACCAAACTAGCGTACACATATGTCCTAGTACTTCTTCGTGTTTATTATTGTATCCTAACGTGATTAATCGACATCAACAACGTAAATTAAAAGGCACTTGAGAAGGAGTACGAACGTATATTATTGCAGAAATCAAAATTTAAAAGTTGAGCTAGTACAATGTATCAATTGTTAGCACGCAATCTTTAGAATGATAAACAAATCAAAGTCCAATTACATAATGAAATTATACTACGATGATAAATAATAAAATGGGTCACTACAAGTTATGGTCCGCTTCTACAAATCAACAATATAGTCCACAGATACGGTTTACTGCTGTGCTGTGTCCATAGGAAGAATTTGTTCACCCATGGTTGAAGGGTCTTATGAAAAGATGTTCCTCTTATTTCCGAAGAATACAGTGCAAGGATTAGCAGAGCAACTAGACAGTGGAAACCAAAGAGAAGACAAAACGAGGCACGGCACGACTATATTTTCATTCGAATGTGAAAGTTGTGTATATCTGACAACAATTTAGATTAAATCAAAGTCATGTGCAATGTGTCCTTTTTTAACATTTAGCAAAAACTGTACAAATTTATGGTTTAGAAACCCACAAGGGCACTTCAGTTGCAAAGCGTCCGTTTGTTGAGGAAATTTGCATCTTCTCTTTCAGCTGTCCAACCACGCTAGTTCGAGGGCTTCTATCTGTCTGATAGATCACGACATTATGACGGTCTTAGAGAATTTTAGCGATAGAAAATACAGCAGTGAACTTGTCATTCCTCAGATTCAGAATCATTTGTGTATTCATATTAGACTTTGTGAATTCTTCCAACTAATTTGTGCAACATAAGCTGTAGTAAGTCCTTTTCTTCAATCGGGTAAGTGATGAATAATGATGTTGTAGAGCTTGAGAGTTAGGTTACATAAAGTAAAGTAAAGGATCGCGACAAATTTTTACCCAACCAGTTTGCAGCAATAACAGCTTCTGTGTCCCATAGGAATTCCTGTCCGGGCATTACTTCTGACTCCTATTGTATTTGAAATACCTCTCTGATCTGCTGATGTGCCATTTTTAGGCTTTATCTCCTTCCGATTATGTCCTCTGATACAACAGCTATATTCTTGTTTGTTGTTGCAGAGGTAGGGAATTTCATATAGTGGATAATCTGTAGCTTTTATCGCCTTTCAACAACAGTGTTCATTATCTCTGTTTCAGACTACTGGTTAGCTTGGAGGTAAGCAGTTAGGCCTTCACGCCGCTTGACTTTGTGTCGCGTCAAATTCCGTTTCCCATATATCAGCTCTTGTTTCCCAAAGGCCCGTCTTGGCGTGATAGCACTCATGCCAAAATATGCCTTGTAGTTGGTCATAGTTGGCCACACAACATTCATAAACGTTAGGACAGTGAGTAGACAAGTTTACAGTTCTGAAAGCTGTGTGAGAAATGGGCCTCATTGAGCTTCAGTTCTTGAAATGACCAGCCATGACTGGGTGCGCGGTCATTATTCTCAGATGAAATTAAAATGTATAATTAAATCTATCAGTCATTCGATTGACCAGCTGTGATAGATTGCAAGGGTGATAAGCACATTTGGATGAGGGCCTGACAAGTTGCTGAGATTCACAGTTAACATAATTCCTTCAATCAGCAAGGGTTTAATCAATGCCCCTTGTAGCTCACATCGTTCTGCATGCTTGTGTGTGCTCTTGTATTTGGTTGGGAAAACCTGAATTGTCGATACAAGCTAATGCCCAACCACTCAGTTAATACATATAAATTTAAGTGACAGCAAATAAAAATGTAAATAAATCTCAAACCATCCTATGTAGCACATGAACGCTGAGTTCCCCGAAACTTGCTTTAACACTTACACCTGAAAAGATCTTTCATATACCATTCTCATCTATCCGTAGATGGGCATGATTCATAGACGAAAGGCCAAAAATCCCAGTCAGGTGAATGTGTTGTCCAATTTCATATAAGGTAGTGACGTCTGAGCTATTCTACGAGACCGGCACTTCCGGTGACGCTTCCATGGTTAAATTGACGTTGTGTTTCAGAAGTGCACTACCATCCCAGTCTGTGTTAGATTTCAGAGTCAAACTAATTAAAGCACACTTAAGATTTAAAATATTCTACCCCGGGCATCCCTGAAATTTAGAAGTCAGCGGAGGGTCTTGTGTTTTGTCACTTTGAGAAGTTGCTACCCTAGTAGGCGTACTAAAAATACTGCTTAGAATACACAAGAACTAGTGTTTCTTTTCCGACTGCACAGTAATTATCTTCGTCACTATTCGAAGCATCGTTGGCACATACGAACTGCTCGAATTCTAAACCTCAATTTCATGCAAGAAGGCAGTAGACTGAAAAAAGAAACTACCATGTAAAGATTATCACAAGCTTGAAACATTCTCTTTCTAATGAAAAATTTAACTTCAATTTCCTATCCAATTTCATTGGATATTGGACAACGAAAATGTAAACAGTCTCTTTTTGAATCATGACGACAGTATGGCAGTTGGTGAAATCTGTAATGCAGGTGAAGTAAAAGTTACTGGTATTGGTGAAATTACGGCGGAACCTGATTGCTGCACAGCGGAATTCGTAGTTTGCTCTCGGAAACCTACAACCTCTGCAGCAGAAGAAAGTGCGAGGAAACGAGCGGAATACGCTCGACAAGAGATAAACTCCCGATGTTTAAAAGTAAATTTTTGATTTGATATTTAATTTCTTTAATATTGCAGAAGTGTAATATCGTGGAGCATTTCGATATAATTCAAGAAGGTACTTTACTCTGTGCTCTTTATAAATTTGAGATAACTACATGTGATATTTCTGGGATAAAAAGCTTATTAGGACATCTTAAGTCCAAGCTCCCGTCCTATGTTAAACTTGGAAGCGTGAGATTTTTCTTCTCAAAAAAGAAGCTGTTTGATATAAGGCAAGTTTCTTTTACGCAAATTTTAATGTATTACATGTATAGTTGCTTTGGGTTTCAGTGTAAATGAGAATTTTTCAGTCTTTATTAGAAGTAAATAGTTTGAAAGATTGATCATTATACTTCCAAAGGGGTGTAAAACTTGAACCTATGATTTTAAAAGTTGTAGCACTTATTCATGAATAGAAGGCTACTGTAGCAATTGCTTTAAACTGAGCAACTGTTCAGTCGAAATCCAACTTTTAAAATTCCGTGGTTATTGTCATGGGGGAGTTGTTTTAAAGGTACTCACTTGTTTCACAAGCCAAGAGTAAAGGAAATAGAACTATATATATATATATATATATATATATATATCAGCCGATAGTCTACTTAGTCATCGGGAGTCATGATGCACAGTGTTGGAGAAGCTACCTTTTGGAGTTAATTAGCACCAAACAGATGCCTTAATTAGTTAGTGAGATGAAAAGTGTTTTCGAAACCAATGCCGAAGTTTAAGTATCGGCGTGTCACACACTTTTGGTGAATAAAATGATGGACAGTCAAAATGACTCGAGCTATTTTCAAGATGCACCATTTTTAATTTCAGCTTGACATCGATACAGCGTCTTGAATTCTTGTAGAAGTCAAGGGAACTTAGGGTGTGTGATAGAGTTTGCCTGATGAGACACTTCCAGAAGTGTTTCAGTATGTTAAGCCAAGATTTATAGGTGTATTTGGACTTGAACTAGTGCATAGAATTCAGGTGCGATTTTTCGCTTATTTTTCACCATAGGTAACTCTGATTTTCAAGGAGAGGTAAAAACCATGTATTGAAAGGCTGGGGGAAATTAGATTAGTTAATGAAGGTTCTGAAATATGATTGCTCATCATGTTTTATTGCAGTTAGGAAGCAAGAAAGACATGATCTAGAGTGCATACAGCAAATGTTCACCGCTTTTTGAACCACGGAACTCAGACACAAATTCAAGCACCATATTTTTGTTGTATACCTTGACGCAAAAGCATTAGTCCACTGTACTAGTTCAGTCTTACATTATCATCGAGCATCAGAGACTTTTTGGTGCGTATATGTCCTTACAGAAGGTTCTGTGCTTCAGTGCTGGAGTAGTCCCACAATTCAATAAGACTTCTTTATTTCATTAATTTTTCTTTTGTGTTTCAGAATTTTATGACCTATTACTGTACGGTATCTACTTCTACTATTTCCCAGTTAACTCTTATCCTTTGAACCGTCGAATAATAAAGCACACGCTTTGATAAAGCTCAGCCCATGCATTTGGATAGGACTAGATATTATCACAGAGCAGTTTTTACAGGCTCGGAGGTGATTTTGCAGCATTCCATGATCACTGCTTAGCAACATAGTTTCAAGCATTAACATACTGGTTGTTGAAGGAGATACACTGATGGTATACTTGCCAGAAATCAGCTAAGTACTCTTTTGTTTGACAGCAAAGACGATGATCTTGATAAAAACTGATATAACTAAATAGTATTTCACATAGGTTAGCCTACATCGTCTTACCTATACCACAATGCTGTTCAGTGGAATCCGGAGAAAGACTGTTTTAAATCCATTTTATGAGAGTTTTCCTCTTTCAGACCCGATTAGACTGACTCTTCTGATCTATATGTAATTATGTGTAAACTAACGTTGAACATGTGTAAAGGTAGTCCTCTAGTCACCCTTTCATAAAATGACCCAGCACTGCTTTTTCTACCTAAATCAAGCAATCCATCCAGTTCATGAAGTCATATTCTGCTTAAAGAACCGGAGGTTATATAACTCCTATAACAATCCTCTAAAGACTCTTTTCCATTCTTTGACTTTAATGAAGATGCTTCGAAGCCTTGAATAGTGTTGTAAACTGTATTACTGTGTCTAACAGAACACCTCATATGTCTCGTGCCCTAAACAAAGTCTTATGATTAGTAATTTTACTAACTCGGCGTTTATTCTTTGTTTTTTTGCAGACCTACTTCGTACTGCAAAAGCTAAAGTATTAGTAGTTATTTTGCACACCTTAACTTCCTATCACTGTACATATAGGTGCTCGGAGTTAAGATTACTGACCACTTCAAACTTTGAACCAAGGCTGGAAGGCTTTATACTATGCGATTCTCATCAGTAAGAAGGCAATATTCTTTGTTAAAGCATGTTACTGGCATCAAAGATAACTGTATAATCTGTCGAACCATGATGAATTTAGATTCCCTACAAACTTAGATAACCAGCATGAGTCTGACTTGCTTTAATACTTCTCTACAGTAGATTACAGAGTAATATTCACTTTTCAGAATCATATGCTCCTGTTATCTTTCTTCGCTGAACAGGAAAAGTTCATTGTGTTTACGACAGAACGTATATATATGTTTATATATTTATAAAGTGTAACAAAATAGAAAATGGATGTTGGATTATGTGATGAGAAAGGAAATTAAGGTACTTCACATTAAAATACATAAATAAATACTGAGAAGGGTTTGAAAATTCTTGAGAATGTGAAGTCCGAGCCTGTTTAGTTCTAGTGACTGACTGAACGACGGGCTATTCTCATAACTTGAAGGTCCTGGGTTCGTTCTCCTTTTGGTTCATAGGTGCTTCGTGATGAAGAGTCTCAAGCTTGGACGAAACAGTTCTTCAGTGTTTCCTGACTTTCAGTGGCTCTTTAAATAATATCAGTTCTTGATCTAATTTGGAAGCGATCAAGACCATGGAAACCAACCTCTGAAAAACTGTTCATGACAAAATTAGTCTGACAGTCATCTGAACCTGTTTAAGTCTTGTTCGAAATACCGTTACAGTTATTGGTGTGAATAAAATTAAATTCGTTATTTGTAAACTGCACAGTTGGAGGTAAAAATTAATCACGGTCACCTATAGAAACTAAGAAACATTCAGGTCACAATATGTAATCTGCTTGATATCAATCATAGATACCGATAAGGAAAGCAAGCGGGATAGCATGATGGTTTATACAGCGTGTTTAAAGTAGAAATAACAATTTGAGGATAAAATCTTCATTAGTGAAGAGCTGCTTTCATTGCTTAGATTGATGAAAGTCATCGAAATATAACTGACTCGAATAAAATTTGTTATCCATAAATTTAAATTGGATACAGTCATTGGGTTCAACAATTTCTCATTTCTCTGAAACACAAACCAATAGTCCTTTGGGACAATTTAAATAAGATTTATTTTTCAAACCTAAGTCTGAATAATTTAGATTAAAAAGTTATGTAATAATTCATTTTTTGCAGAGTTGAATAGGTGAAGTGTAGCATAGTCTTCTTGCGATAATCATAGGGGGATCCATTCGGCTAATACAGTGTCCGAAATTCCAGTGTCAGTAGCCCTGCAGGGACTAAAGAGTGCCCAGGAGAAACAATCCCGTGGAAACCCAGCAGGCTTTAGTCCCGGATGAAGGTGTATTGATCATATATTCAGTCTTCGACAGATTATGGAATACAGGCATACTTATCTGCGTTCAAAACTTGCCATACATCTTTACCCTAAAATTGTATTGGACTTTGTCAACGGAAAGCTGCTGTGGAAAATTTCGGTATTGAAAGGAGTGCCGAGAAGTATATCACACTAATTGAAGCCTTTTAATTGATCTTATGCATCTATGTAAGAGCTTATGGAAATTTGTCACTTGAAATGATGACAACCAATGGTATCTGTCAGGGAGGTCCGGTATCTCCATTTTTGTTCAATTTCATCATAGATGTATTAATGGATTTGATCGTAAGTAACTTTAGCGATTCAGAGATTGACTTGTTACCGGAATTGGATATCACTGATTTACAGTCTGCAGATGATATAGTACTTCTAGGCGAGGGTGCTGAAAAATTCCAGCCTTCTGAACGTCTTCAACGAAAATCTTAGTATATTTGGTATGCATTGATACTTCAAGACTGGCCTGCTTCGACTCCTCACGTAATGATAGGGGTGCAACCTATTGGCCACTCTTCTTGTTTATTATTATTATTATTGTATCCTTTAATTCCTAGAGGAACATAGGGATTCAGCCGTGCGTCTCCATTGCGTTCTGTTCTCTGCTAGAGTCTTCACCTGGCTCCAAGTCTGCCCACACGTTTTCATCTCCTCTTCATATGACCTCCTCCAAGTCACCCTTGCACTGACGACCAACTCGCCGCTTCTCTTTCGGGTTCCACTCGAGCAATGGCTCGTCTAGTGATGTCACTTGATGGTTTCCTAAGAGTATGGCCAATCCATCTCCATTTCTTCCTGCATATTTGTTTCACAATCGGTTCCTGGTTGGTTCGCTCCCAAAGATCCCTGTTGCTGATCATTTCTGGCTGGCCATCTGATCTTGAGTATTGAGCGAAGACAACTGTTAATGAAGATCGGTAGTTTGTTTGAGATGCTCTTTATGACGCGCCAATTCTCTGATCCATATAGTAGCACTGACTGACTTCACATTGGAGTTGAAAATCCGGATCTTATTTTTGACACTGAGTGCTGTTGACCTCCACGCAGACTTGGGCGTAGTGAAAGCTTGTCTTGCTTTCCCGATCTTTGCTTTGATATCCTCGTCAGTTCCGCCTGTAGTTGAAACAATGCTTCCCAAGTAGGTAAAGGAGGTAGTTTCTTTCAGGTTCCTTCCATTTATGCTGATTGCTGTCTGTTGTTGTTGCTGTGGCTGTTGGTGTTGGCCAGGAATCTTCATCACCTCTGTCTTCTCTATGTTCACCTGAAGTCCTTGCTATCTTTGATGCTTCTTCTGCTAACTTGTTGCTTTTCGCTTGCATACCTTCCAGTTTGTGGGAAATCAGACATATATCATCGGCGAAGTCAAGATCCTCCAAGTTTTTTGTGTGTGTCCATTTTATGCCTGTTCCCTCATTGCCCACTGTTTGTCGCATTATCCAGTCTACTGCAATCAAGAAAATCATTGGCGATAGTAGGCAGCCTTGTCTTACTCCTGTCCTCACTTCGAAGGGTTCCGTAAGTTTCCCATTGTGAATTACTTGGCATGCAGCATTGTCGTACAGCTGTTGGATGAGATGTATAATTGTCGGTGGCACCCCGTAGTAGCGAAGTAGTTTCCAAAGCACCTCTCGATCGACGCTGTCGAAGGCCTTTTCAAAGTCGATGAAGTTGAGATAGAGAGGTGACTGCCATTCCAAGCTTTGTCCAATGATGATCCGTAATGTGGCGATCTGATCAGTGCATGACTTGTTTCTTATTTATATCAGTCCTAATGAAATGGTTACTAAGTCTCAGAATGGAAAAATGCTTTTGTAGCATTTGCCCCTTTACGTCTTTCTTGTGTAGACGTGATATCCTACCTTCATTCAAAGAATGTGTATACCACGCAGCAGTTTGCTCTGTCATTCTTTGTGCCTGTGAGACAAGGCCGTTGAAACGTGAAGACATGAAACACAACGCAGACATCTATGATCAAAGAAAGCTGTGTTATCTCTCGTATTAAGCGGTATAATATGTTGAGTGATATTGAGGTTAGTCGGAGAGTGGTAGGTAAGGGAGGGTAAGTAAGTTGATAAGGTTGTGAAGCTACATCGAGTAAGCTGGCTAGGACATGTGCTGTGCATTCCAAACCATCTCCTTCCTGGACGGCTAATATTAAGTCGTAAAAGAGTTAGGGGTGGTCTAATCAAGTCCTGACTCCAGTTCAAGAAATGTCTGATAGTTGTTTTGAGCCACATAGGGAGATGTAGGCTGCCCTGCTGGGGTCCTCGGGATAGTAAGAACCAGCGGCTTGACACTATTGGAGAAATGACTCAAAACCGTTCTAAGTGGTTCAGATGCGTTCACTCATTTTAGTCTCCTGGATCCATTAAATCCTTTAGTTTTCCATAGAGTTATTCTTTCTGGCGTACATTTCTGCTCATTGCATTTCTTCTGAACTAGTTTTTACTTTTTTCTACATTTATGTGCCATATGCAGTGTGGCAACCTGGATTGCTACACATTTTGCGCAAAGTTCTACGTTGAGAATCCAGTCAGCCAGTCAGTCAGTTATCTTGTTAGTTGACACTGATGGCAGATCCTTTAAATCAATGCCAGTTAATAAAAGATTAATTTTGAAATTGGAACAAATACTGACTAAATATTTTGCGAAATAGTATAAATTTATGCTACCTCGGCTTAGAAATAACTGGAACCTCTTAGAGATATGCAAAAGCACTGAATAGGCAGCGGCTTACACACGAGAGACTTTTCCCCTCTTCATCTTTGGAGCCTGCCAAGATCAAACCCAACGCAATCGATCAGTTCAAATGAAACTGTCGCAGTTCTACGTGATGTTAAAATAGATATATATTGGAGAAGAGTTGGGGAATGTCAGAAGGAAATAAGGCTACAATCTATGAATTCATTGAGTGGTAGCTTTAAATATATATAGGGAGGTGTAGTTTGTCTGGTTGCGGTTCTTGAGATGCTAACAATCAATAGTTGAAGATTGTTATTGATATGGCGAAATATTGTTCACAACGGGGAATAATTATTCATTCCTTATGATCTATCAAATTCTGTAGCTTCTTCCTGTTTTAAATCTAACTGTTTCCTCTTGCGTATATATTCGTCTGTCATGGTTACATTATATCTCTTTTATTCAGTTTTGTTAGTGCCAACGAGAAGTGTGGCATGCTGAAGTGCTTCACTTTCATGCACAGCCCTACATTTATAAGTCAGTTAGTCATGCAAGCGAAAGTTGAAGTCCAGGTTTATGATTTACGAATGATTACTAATCCCGCTGTAGATTAGCCATCTACAGAAAATCATCGATTCTAATACTTCAGATTATAACCTAAATATCTGTGTGCTTTGATATCTATACTGTAATTAAGTCACTGATTTGGTTTAACGTTTCATAGTGAAACGTAAACATTATGTATTATCATCAGTTGGAGTTCACCATCCATAAGGTCATTACATTCGGTTGAAACCTTAAGTGGCCCTTCTGTATAGACCAATTGAAGATGAGGAGGAGTACTTATCGATCACTAAGAAAACTAGTCATACAATAACAGCCTATATAACTCAGTGGTAATGTCACTGTGCTTGAAGTCTGTAGATCCAGTTACCAAGTATCTTTATGATGTGCAACTTGTTTTCCATGCGGTCTGCCTTGTGGTTGGTTTTACCGAAAGCTGTGCTCGGCCTGTACGGAATTCATCTTCTTTTCCCCCTCCATAGTTTCACGGTCATAAGCTGTTGATTGGTTGCCGGAGTTGTTTATTGCTAATCGTTTCTGACGATTTGATCTTCAATATGGATTGATGGATGTCGTTGATGAGAATCTGCAGTAGTCTGTTGGAAGTGATTTTCATGACACACCAAATTTCTGATTCATTTTAGAAGCGCTGACTTGATTAACATCATTGTTGGAAGCTGAAATCTTTTTCCTTATGCTGAGCGCAGTAGATTTCTACAGTGACTTCAGAGTGATGAACGCCTGTCTTGATTTTCCGGTTCTGATTTTGATATTCTTATCCGTGCCACTTCTAGTTGTAAGTGAAAGAGGTGATTCCTTCTAAACTTCTCCCGTTGATGGTGAGAGATGTTTGTTATTGGTAATAGTCAGGTGTCTACATTACCCGTATCTTCTCTATGTGTTCACCTAAGGTCCTGTTTTCGCTGTCCCTTCTGTTAACTTGTTGCCTTTCACCTGTAGGTGACACGTTGAGGTATCTGCTATTTTTGAATATTTTTATAAAGTTGATATTCGTCATTTAAGTCTGTCATTGGTCAGTATAGTGTTTTGTTCTAACTTCATTTTTTAAACTACCACTGCATATTATCATTCCTTTAATCAATTTTTCGTTGTTGTTGTTATATAGAAAAGAGGCTGTTGCACAGGCTGTATCAGACGCCAAACATAAAGCTGAATTAATCGCTTCTGCATTTGGTCAAAGAATTCAAGGATTAATTAATGTTATTGAAAATGAATACGATTCTAATTGTGAACAACAAGTGATGCCTGCATCAAGATCAAATGGTTACAATGGACATCATCCATTGAAACAATTGAATATCAATAATAATAGTAATAATAATAATAATAACATTGCCTGTGAAGGTGGTAGCATTTTCGAAGGAAATTCCTTACAAGACCAACCATTCAATTGGAATCAATCTTTAAGTGCTGCTCAAAGACACATACAAATAAAATTGAATGTTGTTTGTGCTTTAAGTGATTTTAATAATTAAGAAAAAAATGCTTTGTTTAAATTAACCACAAGGTCATTGCCTAGACCTTCTTGATTATTTCACAATCAATCAATCAATCAACCTTATTCATGTATATGCACAATCTGTGATTTTGAATAATTCATCTTTAGGTATTCGATAGGAATGATGTATTTATCTCGCTTCTGCTTTCTTTTTTCACT
Source organism: Trichobilharzia szidati (assembly GCA_944472155.2). Lineage (NCBI taxonomy): Eukaryota > Metazoa > Platyhelminthes > Trematoda > Strigeidida > Schistosomatidae > Trichobilharzia > Trichobilharzia szidati. The sequence goes on along the minus strand of OX235276.1, from coordinate 46,714,009 downwards.
TTACTCACATGTCTTCTTACCAGATTATTCTAGAATATCTAAAAGTGATTTGTGAAATAAACTGTATTTATGCATGTGTACAAACAATCCGTTCTTATTTTCCGTCAAATTTAAAACACTTCAACATTTCGATAAAGTAAAGCATGTGATTGATGTGGGATAAAGAGTTCTCAGGAAGTTTGTTTACGAATGAACACAGGTGTTTGGTGGTTTGGAGACCTTACTTAGAAGGTATAACTTGCAAACATTATCCATATTCTGCTTCTTTTGTGTTCATTTCACGCTCCCTATATTGCTTCACAATTATCTGCATATTTCTCGTTTGTAACTTAAACCCTGTACTCCGCTATTAAAGACTCTTGCAGACGACACCATCTACGATACTACTTACAAACTGTTATTAGTATTGGCATACTCTGCAAGTTTAGCTTTGAATATTCTATTTACTAACTATTGCACGTGTCTTCAGACTTTAATTTTTTGAGGTTTTCTTTTAATAAAAAAGGTCAAGTCTATACATTCATTAATCAGTTACAAACTGAGTTTTCTTTCACTTATCTTTAGCTGTATTATCTCACTAACAGTCGAAGATGCTTAGCGTAAATATGACTTGATTTGGAAGATCTGGACTTCACCGGTGATATGTGTCTGATATCTCACAAACTGGAAGATATGCAAGTGAAAAGCAACAAGTCGGCAGAAGAAGCATCAAAGATATGACTTCAGGTGAACATAGAGAAAACAGAGGTGATGAAGATTCCTGGCCAACAGCAACAACTGTGAAAGAAGCAACCTCCTTCACCTACCCACCTAACTGGGAAGCATCGTTTCAACTACAGGCGGAAATGACGAAGATATCAAAGCGAGGATCGGGAAAGCAAGGCAAGCTTTCATTTCTCTCAAGTCTGTATGGAGCTAAACAGCACTCAGCATCAAAAATAAGATCCGGATTTTCAACTATAATGTGAAGTCAGTGCTACCTACTATACGTATGGATCAGAGACTTGCACTGCGCGTCATAAAGAGCACCTCGAACAAACTACAGACATTCATCAACAGCTGCCTTCGCTCAATACTCAAGATCAGATGGCCGGCCAGAAAAGATCAGTAACAAGGATCTCTGGGAGCGAACCAACCCAGCAGGAACCGATTGTGCCACAAATATGCAGGAATTAAAAGAAACAATAATAATAATATTTTGAACCAATATAACAAACAAATACAATCACTAGAAGTAGTAGTGTAAGGTGCTAATATGTAAGGATTCATTTGAATTTAATTCTGTGAAACGCATGCGCCATAAAAGTCAAGAGTAAGGAGTTGACTAGTGAGAGTTTGATGAAGACAGAGATGTCGAAGGTTTTTTTCACCCCTCTGCATTCTAAGTGGTGGAACATGTAGCATCAAGATATTCAGTTGTTGTTCTTGTGGAATGCAGTTGCTAACATCACGCTCGACATTCCGTTTTTTTCTCTGTCTGCTATCGACTGATGAACTAGGTTTAGAATATGCGTTGGCCGAGAATGGGACTCGGAGATCCCATGTGGCTGGCGAGCGTGGTGAATTCCTGAGTCAGCTGGTTGTCTTTTGTTCAAGCAAACTGAACAAGATAACATATTATTTCATCTCGTTGGTTCTTATCAACAGCGTACAACCTAAACCAGTTACAGTATCGGTACGCCAAAATTTTAACACTAATTAATCCGATGAAAACCATTAATGTTACTCAGCTGGGTACACGAGGAATTGAAGGAGAACTAAAGATGTCAGCAAGGCTGTTCGCACGCATATAAAAAGGTTACAGACATAGTCTAGAATCAGTAACAGAAGTTGAAGATTATTTAGTGGTACAAAAATGAAAAAGAATAAAAAGCGCATGTCACGTAAGCGTCATAAGCTTTGATGATTCGAAGTGATTTAAGTAATAATAAACTGAATGGAAATCAAGCACAGTCAGTTTGTAGGAACCTATTGGCTGATGAATTCCAGTGTTGTCGACAATTATCGAAAATCCTATAAAACTTGATAGAACCGACTGGTCACTAGGTTTTATCACAATCAAGAAAATCAATCTCATAGTCAGTCACTAATGATTGAGACTCATCTGCCTTTATATTCTGACCTAAGGGATAAATAATGACGTGCCTGCCTCATGATTCGGAGTT